>CM038716.1:11030166-11125166 GCA_021613375.1 Megaleporinus macrocephalus
TTGAGGTCAGGGTGCCCCGGTGCCCTGGCCCAAAACATTTTTTGATGCCTATCAACATTTATGATACCATATATTTTTTTCTGAGGGCCCTCCGTTTTAAGGATCCTCTGACTTTTAGGGACTTTGACCCCAGGGCCTCTTGGGGGCCCTAGCATGCTTTTGGGCCCTAGCCATGCTTTTGGACCTTAGCCATGCTTTTGGACCCTAGCCATGCTTTTGGGGGCCCTAGCCATGCTTTTGGGGGCCATGCTTTTGGGAGCCCTAGCCATGCATTTGGGGGCATGCTTTTGGGCACGTTTTGAAAATGGACGAGGCGTTGTGGCACTGCTCTGACTTCAACTTCTGACTATTAGGGGTCCTAAGAAAGAGGGGGGCATAATTTTAGAGGGCCCTGGTTATGAGAGCCCTGGAGAAAAGTAGGGCATACCATTAGAGGGCCCTTAATCACGAGGGGCGTGGGTTCTGGGAGGGGTGTGTGTGTGTGTTGTGGGGGGGGGGGCGGTTGCCCAGGGGCCCAGACTATCCTTAATCTGTCCTTGCCTAAAAGCCCACATAAACTCCACCCACTTCCAAAGTCCATCTGTCCGAGCCCCCCAAACTATGGTCACTACATCAGCCATAACATTAAAACCATCTCCTTATATCTAAACACACTGTCCACTGTATCAGCTCCACTGACCATACAGGACCTCCACTCACTGTCCACTGTATCAGCTCCACTGACCATACAGGACCTCCACTCACTGTCCACTGTATCAGCTCCACTGATCATACAGGACCTCCACTCACTGTCCACTGTATCAGCTCCACTGATCATACAGGACCTCCACTCACTGTCCACTGTATCAGCTCCACTGATCATACAGGACCTCCACTTACAGACTGTAGCTCATCTGATTCTCTGTATACTTTATTACTCTGTTCTTTAATGATCAGGACCCCCACAGGACCACCCCAGAGCAGATACTATTAGTAAGGTGGGTCATTCTCAGCACTGCAGTGACATTGACGTGGTGGTGGTGTGTTAGTGTGTGTGTTGTACTGGTGTAAGTGGATCAGACACAGCAGTGCTGCTGCTGCTGGAGTATTTAAACACCTCAGTGTCACTGCTGGACTGAGAACCGTTCCCCCAACCAAAACTATCCAGACAGCAGTGTCCTGTGACCACTGATGAAGGACCAGAGGTACAAACAAACTGAGAAGCAGCAGATGACCAACAGATGACCAATCATCTCATTGCTATAAGAAGAACCCCCACTGCCACAATGCAGTACACTCTGTGAATTGTGGGGACCTTACATAGACCTCTATTCATTACTCAGGCCTTAACCAGAACCACTCTTAGCCTAATCCTAACCCTAAGCTTAAACCACCCAGACGTTAACATTTTTCACTGTCGTGACTAGCTTGTGGTCCCCACAAGGATGAAATGTCCCCACAATGTAAGCATAGGAACAGGTCCCCACAATGTGGCATAAACGTGATCCACCAACAGACACACACACACTTCCACACATCCAAACACACCTCACAGTGTTAAAAATACCTGATCTTTAAACATGGTGCATTATTTATTAACAGGGGGATGTAAAGCTGTAAGCCCCCCACCACTACAGCCACCCTGCCACACCACCACAGACCCTCCGCTCCCTAATTAGCTGCAGTGATCAAACACAGACGAAGATGATGTGACGTTCTGGTGCGTTTATTATTCAGTCCAGGATTTTCAAGCAAACACATTCAGTGAGATCTGGTCAGTCCATTCAGTGATTTTGAGGTTCTAGACTCTGGAGTGGTCAGGCCATTCAGTGATGTTGAGGTTCTTGACTCTGGAGTGGTCAGGCCATTCAGTGATGTTGAGGTTCTAGACTCTGAGGTGGTCAGGCCATTCAGTGATGTTGAGGTTCTAGACTCTGGGTTGGTCGGGCCATTCAGTGATGTTGAGGTTCTAGACTCTGGGTGATCCATCCATTCAGTGATGTTGAGTTTCTGGACTCTGGGGTGGTCAATCCATTCAGTGATGTTGAGGTTCTAGACTCTGGGGTGGTCAGTCCATTCAGTGATGTTGAGTTTCTAGACTCTGGGGTGGTCAATCCTTTCAGTGATGTTGTGTTTCTAGACTCTGGAGTGGTCCGGCCATTCAGTGATGTTGAGGTTCTTGACTCTGGGGTGGTCCATCCATTCAATGATGTTGAGTGTCTGGACTCTGGGGTGGTCAACCCATTCAGTGATGTTGAGGTTCTAGACTCTGGGGTGGTCAGGCCATTCAGTGAGGTTGAGTTTCTGGATTTTGGGGTGATCCATCCATTCAGTGATGTTGAGTTTCTGGACTCTGGGGTGGTCAATCCATTCAGTGATGTTGTGTTTCTGGACTCTGGGGTGGTCAATCCATTCAGTGATGTTGTGCTTCTGGACTCTGGGGTGGTTAGTCCATTCAGTGATGTTGAGTTTCTGGACTCTGGAGTGGTCAGTCCATTCAGTGAGGTTGAGTTTCTGGATTTTGGGGTGGTCAATCTATTCAGTGATGTTGAGTTTCTAGACTCTGGGGTGATCAATCCATTCAGTGATTTTGAGGTTCTAGACTCTGGGGTGGTCAGTTCATTCAGTGATGTTGAAGTTCTGGACTCTGGGGTGGTCAGTTCATTCAGTGATGTTGAAGTTCTGGACTCTGGGGTGGTCAGTCCATAGGTCTGAGAACAACAGCATCTTCTTTGTTTGGTGTCTTCTTTTCTCAGTGAGTAGCTTTTTGAACAACTGCACATCCTTTCAGACCCACAGCACTGCGGTGTCTTCTCACAGTGGAATGATAGACAGAAACACCTGGGGATGTTCTGAAATGTAAAGGTGGACCTTGATGTTCTCCTTACCCTCAAACATCAAAGAGCTGACTTACTTTCCTTCAGTGATGTTGAGTTTCTGGACTCTGGTGTGGTCAATCCATTCATTGATGTTGAGGTTCTAGACTCTGGGGTGGTCAGTCCATTCAGTGATGTTGAGTTTCTGGACTCTGGGGTGGTCAGTCCATAGGTCTGAGAACAGCAGCATCTTCTTTGTTTGGTGTCTTCTTTTCTCAGTGAGTAGCTTTTTGAACAACTGCACATCCTTTCAGACCCACAGCACTGCGGTGTCTTCTCACAGTGGAATGATAGACAGAAACACCTGGGGATGTTCTGAAATGTAAAGGTGGAGCTTGATGTTCTCCTTACCCTCAAACATCAAAGAGCTGACTTACTTTCCTTCAGTGATGTTGAGTTTCTGGACTCTGGTGTGGTCAATCCATTCATTGATGTTGAGGTTCTAGACTCTGGGGTGGTCAGTCCATTCAGTGATGTTGAGTTTCTGGACTCTGGGGTGGTCAGTCCATAGGTCTGAGAACAGCAGCATCTTCTTTGTTTGGTGTCTTCTTTTCTCAGTGAGTAGCTTTTTGAACAACTGCACATCCTTTCAGACCCACAGCACTGCGGTGTCTTCTCACAGTGGAATGATAGACAGAAACACCTGGGGATGTTCTGAAATGTAAAGGTGGAGCTTGATGTTCTCCTTACCCTCAAACATCAAAGAGCTGACTTACTTTCCTTCAGTGACGTTGAGTTTCTGGAGTCTGGGGTGGTCAGTCCATTCAGTGATGTTGAGTTTCTGGACTCTGGCTTGGTCAATCCATTCAGTGATGCTGAGGTTCTTTAGTCTGGGGTGGTCAGGCCATTCAGTGATGTTGAGGTTCTTTAGTCTGGGGTGGTCAGGCCATTCAGTGATGTTGAGTTTCTGGACTCTGGGGTGGTCAGTCCATTCAGTGATGTTGAGTTTCTGGACTCTGGGGTGGTCAGTCCATTCAGTGATGTTGAGTTTCTGGACTCTGGGGTGGTCAGTCCATAGGTCTGAGAACAGCAGCATCTTCTTTGTTTGGTGTCTCCTTTTCTCAGTGGGTAGCTTTTTGAACAACTGCACATCCTTTCAGACCCACAGCGCTGAGGTGTCTTCTCACAGTGGAATGATAGACAGAAACACCTGGGGATGTTCTGAGATGTAAAGGTGGAGCTTGATGTTCTCCTTACCCTCAAACATCAAAGAGCTGACTTACTTTCCTTTGACTTTCTGCTTCTTTATGCAAGTGGTTTGTTTTATATCCAATGTTCTGAGAAGAATCTCCTGAAAAATTAATCTTTTACTTTTAAATAAAAAATGGTTCCGTATATCGTCGCTGTCCAATGACAAACAAGTATCTTCAAAATTGTAACTTTACAGGAGAGACCAAAAACATACTTTACTTTCAATGGAAGTCAATGGAACCAGAATAGTTTCCAAGTTATTTTGGAGCATTTCCATTGGTCCGTTCATCATGAAATTTACATACAATGTAACTGCCTATTGATGTGTTCGAATGATGTAGAAAACTTAAAATCCACAAAAATGTTTTTCATTGGACAGTGACGATATATAACTTGTTTTAATTGGTTCATAATTAAGGGACACTCGCAGCAGTTGCAACAGCCTTTATTAAATGACCCATTGATATGAATTGGGGATGTAGATCAAAGGTTAGTATTTGAACTGCTAACAAAACATGATGACCAATTATGAGATGTTCTACAGTCATATTAAAGAAATTAATATTCAGTTCACATTCCAGTCTCTCTCCCTCTTTAACCCCTCTCTTAGTACAGAAACAAAGTCATTACTGCCCCCAACAGCACAGACAGTGCAGAGGCGAGAGGCGGGTGAGGGGCAGAGCTTCTAGCTTCAGTAGGGCTGTGATTGGTGGTGGATACACAGTGCTCCTTATTGGCTCCCACACATGCAGCGTAGGCCATAGCGTGAGCCAAATAACTCTGCTCATTTACGCCCTGGAAGAGATGCGCCATTGGGCCTCTGGCAAACACAGCCACGTCCTCTCCACCATGGGTCTCCGAGCTCAGAGGAACTGCTGCCTGCTGGACGTAGTCTGTACTCTCTGAAGAAGAAGAGAAGAAAGATCACTAGTGTACATGTCATTGTCCCAGCAGGACTACTAGAAGTACTGCAAGCATGTTCAGCCAAACATCTGTTGGGTTTCTTTCTACATAAATAAATAGTTACAGTGTAATTCAGAGTGACTGGACAGCAAATCCTTAGTTCCTGGCTTGTGTCTTCATCTTGACTCTGTCTTGCTCTCATACAGGTCTTGATCTTGACTCGGTCACTCTCATTTTGGTCATAAACTTGACTCGGTCACTCATTTGGGTCTTGATCTTGAGATGGTCTCGCACGCATATAGGTCTTAAGCTTGAGTTTATCTCATTCTTATACAGGTCTTCATCTTGACTTGGTCTCATTCTCATATAGGTCTTGATCTTGGCTGGGTCACTCTCATTTGGGTCTTAATCTTAACTCGGTCATTTTCATTTGGGTCTTGATCTTGACTTGGTCTCATTCTCATTTGGGTCTTAACTTTGACTTGGTCTCACTCTCATACAGATCTTGATCTTGTCTTGGTCTCATTCTCATTTGGGTCTTGAACTTGACTCGGTCACTCATTTGGGTCTTGATCTTGACACAGTCTCCCTCTCATTTAGGTCTTGATCTTAAGATGGTCTCACTCTCATATAGGTCTTGATCTTGACTTGATCTCATTCTCATACAGATCTTGATCTTGACCTGGTCTCACTCTCCTTTAGGTCTTGAACTTGACTCGGTCACTCATTTGGGTCTTTATCTTGAGATGTCCTTCTCTCATTTGGGTCTTAATCTTGAGACGGTCTCACTTTCATTTGAATGTTGATTTGTGATGTTCTCGCTCTCATATGGGTCTTGATCTTGACTTGATCTCATTCTTGTATAGGTCTTGATCTTGGCTTGGTCTCACTCTCATACAGGTCTTGATCTTGACTTGGTCTCAATGTAATTTGGGTCTTGATCTTGAGACAGTCTCTCTCTCATTTAGGTCTTGATCTTGAGAAGGTCTCACTCTCATTTAGGTCTTGATCTTGAGATGGTCTCACTTTCATATAGGTCTTGATCTTGACTTGATCTCATTCTCATACAGATCTTGATCTTGACCTGGTCTCACTCTCCTTTAGGTCTTGAACTTGACTCGGTCACTCATTTGGGTCTTTATCTTGAGACGGTCTCTCTCTCATTTGGGTCTTAATCTTGAGACGGTCTCACTTTCATTTGAATGTTGATTTGAGATGTTCTCGCTCTCATATGGGTCTTGATCTTGACTTGATCTCATTCTCATACAGGTCTTGATCTTGTCTTGGTCTCACTCTCATACAGGTCTTGATCTTGACTTGATCTCATTCTCATACAGGTCTTGATCTTGACTTGATCTCATTCTCATACAGGTCTTGATCATGTCTTGGTCTCACTCTCATACAGGTCTTGAACTTGAGACCATCACACTCTCATTTGGGTCTTGACCTTGACTTGGTCACTGTTATTTGGGTCTTAATCTTGACTCTGTCTTGCTCTCATGTGGGCCTTGATCTCGACTCTAGTCTCACTCTCAATTGGCACTTTTTCCTGACTCCGTCTCGTTCTCATTTGGATCTTGATCCTGACTCACTCTTGCTCTTATATGGATTTTGGGCTTGACTTGGTCTCACTCTCATATGGGTCTTGATCTTATCTCAGCCTTGCTCTCATTTTAAGGTTGACCATCACTCAATCCCTGTAGTCTTTAGTCTTTATCTTATTCTCCTATAGATTCTGCCTGGATTTAATCTCACTCTCAATGTCACTTGAACTCATTTTTGATTTGGTCTCACTTTTGCTTGTTCAGCCAAACATCTGTTGGGTTTCTTTCTATATAAATAAATGGTTACAGTGTAATTTAGAGTGACTGGACTGCAAATCCTTAGTTCCTGGCTTGTGTCTTCATCTTGACTCTGTCTTGCTCTCATACAGGTCTTGATCTTGACTCGGTCACTCTCATTTTGGTCATAAACTTGACTCGGTCACTCATTTGGGTCTTGATCTTGAGATGGTCTCGCTCTCATTTAGGTCTTGATCTTGAGACGGTCTTACTCTCATTTGGGTCTTGATCTTGAGATGGTCTCGCTCGCATATAGGTCTTAAGCTTGAGCACTGTCTTGAATGTGGTAAAGGTGACCTTGACCACAACCTATATTTTCTTCTTTCTTACATGCTAGCAAACATCAACCACTAAACACATCTTGACTGATCTTATTTGAGCTTAATACCATGAAGTATCTAGGAGCAGGGAGTGGGTTTGTCTTACTGGTGTCCACGTTGCGGATGTCGGGTCGTTTGTTGTCGGTGATTTTGTGTCCAGGGCCGTTTCCGTACATCAGTGTGGTGTAGGGGAGCATGTCCAGCCCAAACAAGGGAGATTTACCTTTCAGACCAGAGAAGCACATAAATATGTGAGTAATGTTTATGTATGCGTATATGCCAATCTCAGTATAGAGGATATTTCAACTGCACGCATACAATCTACCCAGAAACCATCACTGCAGCCGTGCACCCTGATTAGATTTGCTTTAGAGCTTAACCAGCAACAAGCACACCAATACGCAAGAACACACCTACCCAGAATGCTGTTCCCTCTAAAAGGGTACCCGTTGAAAGACAGAGAGTGGGAGTGGTCAGCAGTGACGATGGTCAGCGTCTCGTCCTCTTTGGTCAGTTCCAGCGCACGGGCGACAGCGTTGTCGAGGGCGACGGCTTCATGCAGCGCCACGGCCGCTCGACTTTCATGGTGACCCTGATCAATACGGCCACCTGTATGCATCACACTCGCTATGTTTACATGCAGAGATTCTCTCCAGTCAGATTGAATTAATTCCGATTCTAGATTCAGACTGAGGTGAGTACGTAGAGTACGTCTTGGCGTAAATGTTACCATGACAACAAGCATCAGACGAGGTCAGAAGTATGAGTTTTTACCTTAGTTTTAATTGGTGCTTGTGTTTTTAATTGCTTTAAAATTCTGGCGGAGTCAGGAAAACATATTTCACATATTTATTAAAGAAGGAGTTAGAGGAAGACGTCACGTCCTGCAACATCGTTTTCATCCGTGTTAGCGAGGAGTCGATCTCCGGCGACTTCATCATAATTTAGTAAAACGGGGAAGAGAAACGAATTTTACTATTCTGATTTTTAGCTTTGTAATACGCCAATCTAAGAAACTTCCATCTGTTTTTAATTTGCTCTATAGTTCATGTAAACCCTCCGTCGTTCATTTGCTCATATACTCGTCTGAACAGCTCGTTATTGCTTTACAGCCATCCATCCTGCTAGCTATTTTTAAATCTATTTTTAAATCTTTTAAGGTTTGAATCATAAACTTTGTCTCTTCCATCTGTTTTTATTTACTCTATAGTTCGTGTAAACCCACCGTCGTTCATTTGCTCATATACTCGTCTGAACAGCTTGTTATTGCTGTACAGCCATCCATCCTGCTAGCTATTTTTAAATCTATTTTTAAATCTTTTAAGGTTTGAATCATGAACTTTGTCTCTTCCATCTGTTTTTAATTTACTCTATAGTTCGTGTAAACCCACCATCGTTCATTTGCTCATCTACTCGTCTGATCAGCTCGTTATTGCTTTACAGCAATCCATCCTGCTGGCTATTTTTAAATCTATTTTTAAATCTTTCAAGGTTTGAATCATGAACTTTGTCTCTTCAAGACCAGTTTCTACCTCCCACCATATTGAAACGTCCTCTATGTACATGTACGGCTACTGTACATGTGAAAAACGTTTTTAAACCTTCCGATTGGGAATGTAATCAGATACAGGCGTTTACACAACTATTATTGTTCTATTAAACGGATTATTACCCACCTCCTTCAGTCAGATAGAAATTGTAATCAGAATGACCTCAGTCGGACTAGTGTATTCAGATTGTTAACCCGTAATTAGTTTGTGTGTAAAGAGTTTGTGTACTGATGCTTAAAAACTAAAGTTTTATTTAATTAATTAAAATGTTTAGTATGTTCTACTATTTTGAAAGAAGAACTGAGTACACTAATATTTTTAAGTTGAACAAACTTCAAACATCAAGTTTTAGCTTGGACCACGCCCCTGTAGCACCTTGCCAGATTCTCATTGGTCAGTTCAGTCTAGACTAGTTTGAGTTGTTTAGTGGAGCTTGTAAAGGTTTTGAAGTCTTTTTCTATTTTCACTGTGATGTTTGGTGTTTTCTGAGTTGAACTTCTTTTCCTCGGACAGAAACTCTGTAGTGCTGGGATTTCTCTACAGTGGACATTTTCTCCATTGTTTTCTTTTCTTGAAGAACTACAGAGGACTACAATTAACCAAGCCGCCATCTTCCCTCTCTTTTTCTCATTCTGGAACTTGGTAAGTAGTTTTCTGTGTTCAAGTGGTGTAAAACTGCAGTTCTGCAGTTGATGCTGATCTAAAGTTAGAAAATGTAATTTACTGTGTTTTTATCATTTCAATGTGTAAACTGTATTTAAGAATTATTGTAAGATAAACAGTTTTCTAACTAGACCAATCAAAACCAGTCATCATCACTACTGAACCCTTCAAGAGTCAGAGTCATCCTAGATGATCCCAGTGATGTAGTTTTAAATAAAATTAAACTAAATGTAACTGCTGTCTGTGTTCTTTTGATGTAGGAGAACATCAGCTTTTTATGGAGACTAGTTTTAAGTTTTTAATTCTGATTACAGGAAACTCAATGTGGACTTGAATTAAATGGTCAGTAGGTTTTGATTTTACAAAATATTTTAAGTACAAACAATTTAGATTTCATTGTATTCAACTCAAATGATCACTTCCAGTCTATTTGATATTTAAGTTGATTTTACTCAAACCATTAGATTTTCTCTAGTTTGTATTACTTACATATTTTAAGACAATCACTCAAACTCTTTAAGTACAATCAACTATTGATTTCACTTAAATACACAATTAAAGAAGTTTGTAAATAAAAAAAACTGTGGGAGGATCAGTGAACAGCCTTGTTGACCAATTGACTGATCACTAAACTCATTGACTGCTTGATCATTTACCTTCCACCAGGAGAAAGAATCCTTTAGGGTTCTTCTGAAGGATGCGAATGGCTTTCTCAGTGGTCTCAACGATGGACGGGTCCAGGAGCGGGTCACGGTCCACCTCAAACCTCATATCACCAGGTTCAAACAGAGCTGGAGAGATATCGAGCATCGAGAACTTAAAGACGTAACTTCTGCAAACTAATCTTTACAACCCAGCTCCTCAGATTTCTCCATTCCACCTTAAATGGTGCAGCAGTTGAAATGATACAGCCATTTAAGGTGGAACAGAAATCTGAACAAGACGCTGGTGAATCCGGATTCTCGTTCTACCTTAAATCGCTTAAAGGTGAAGTACGTTCTGGAGCCTGAGGCGTTATAACAATATTCTAATAGTTTATAACCACCTTAAAAAGTCCATCTCTCACCCATCAGGTAGTCCGTAGTCTCTGGGTCCACTGCATCAAAGTCCTTCTTATTCCACACGTAACGAGCCACCTAGAGACGTACATAGGTCAGTACTGAACACTCTGTGTCCCTGTCTCGTCTCTGTCCCCTCCCTGAGCTGTAGTGTAAGCAGGTTCTAGGTAACTGTGTGTAAATATGAGTGATAGTGTAAAAACGTTCTAGATAACTGAGTTTGAATATAAGCTGTCGTGTAAGCAGGTTCCAGGTAACTACGTGTAAATATGAGTGATAGTGTAAGCAGGTTCTAGGTAACTACGTGTAAATATGAGTGATAGTGTAAGCAGGTTCTAGGTAACTACGTGTAAATATGAGTGATAGTGTAAGCAGGTTCTAGGTAACTGTGTGTAAATATGAGGGATAGTGTAAACAAGTTCTAGATAACTGAGTTTGAATATAAGCTGTAGTGTAAGCAGGTTCTAGGTAACTGTGTGTAAATATGAGTGATAGTGTAAAGACGTTCTAGATAACTGAGTTTGAATATAAGCTGTAGTGTAAGCAGGTTCTAGGTAACTGTGTGTAAATATGAGTGATAGTGTAAAGACGTTTTAGATAACTGAGTTTGAATATAAGCTGTAGTGTAAGCAGGTTCTAGGTAACTGTGTGTAAATATGAGTGATAGTGTAAAGACGTTCTAGATAACCGAGTTTGAATATAAGCTGTAGTGGAAGCAGGTTCTAGGTTACTGTGTGTAAATATGAGTGAGAGTGTAAAGACGTTCTAGATAACTGAGTTTGAATATAAGCTGTAGTGTAAGCAGGTTCTAGGTAACTGTGTGTAAATATGAGTGATAGTGTAAGCAGGTTCTAGGTAACTACATGTAAATATGAGTGATAGTGTAAGCAGGTTTTAGGTAACTACATGTAAATATGAGTGAAAGTGTAAAGACGTTCTAGATAACTGAGTTTGAATATAAGTTGTAGTGGTAGCAGGTTCTAGGTTACTGTGTGTAAATATGAGTGAAAGTGTAAAGACGTTTTAGATAATTACGTTTTAATATAAGCTGTAGTGTAAGCAGGTTCTAGGTAACTGTGTGTAAATATGAGTGATAGTGTAAAGACGTTCTAGATAACTGAGTTTGAATATAAGCTGTAGTGTAAGCAGGTTCTAGGTAACTATGAGTAAATATGAGTGATAGTGTAAACAAGTTCTAGATAACTGAGTTTGAATATAAGCTGTAGTGTAAGCAGGTTCTAGGTAACTGTGTAATATGAGTGATAGTGTAAATAAGTTCTAGATAACTGAGTTTGAATATAAGCTGTAGTGTAAGCAGGTTCTAGGTAACTGTGTGTAAATATGAGTGATAGGGTAAACAAGTTCTAGATAACTGAGTTTGAATGTAAGCTGTAGTGTAAGCAGGTTCTAGGTAACTGTGTGTAAATATGAGTGATAGGGTAAACAAGTTCTAGATAACTGAGTTTGAATATAAGCTGTAGTGTAAGCAGGTTCTAGTAATAAACACCTTTTCTTTCTTCATGCGGATCCATTCGTCTATCAGGTTGCGTTTATCTTCTCTCTTGCCCTGAGAGCTGGAGCTCGTGGGGTACTCGGGGTCCGCTGTGCCTTTGGGGGTCATATACTTTCGGCCTCCACCGATAATCACCTACACACAGTTCATATAAGCTTCATTAACACATCAGTGTACACACAGACTTACTACACTCTCCCTCTCGTACACTCTCTCTTACACTCTCTCTTACACTCTCTCTCTTACACTCTTTCTCTCTTACACTCTCTCTCTCTTACACTCTCTCTCTTACACTCTCTCTTACACTCTCTCTCTTACACTCTCTCTCTCTCTTACTCTCTCTCTTACACTCTCTCTTACACTCTCTCTCTCTTACACTCTCTCTCTTACACTCTCTCTTACACTCTCTCTCTTACACTCTCTCTCTCTTACTCTCTCTCTCTTACACTCTCTCTCTCTTACATTCTCTCTCTCTTACACTCTCTCTCTTACACTCTCTCTCTCTTACTCTCTCTCTCTTACACTCTCTCTCTCTTACACTCTCTCTCTCTTACACTCTCTCTTACACCTCTCTCTTACACTCTCTCTCTCTTACTCTCTCTCTCTTACACTCTCTCTCTCTTACACTCTCTCTTACACTCTCTCTCTCTTACTCTCTCTCTCTTAACACTCTCTCTCTCTTACACTCTCTCTTACACTCTCTCTTACCTCTTTCTCTCTTACACTCTCTCTCTCTTACACTCTCTCTCTTACACTCTCCTCTTACACTCTCTCTCTTACACTCTCTCTCTCGTACACTCTCTCTTACACCTCTCTCTTACACTCTCTCTCTTACACTCTCTCTCTCTCTTACTCTCTCTCTCGTACACTCTCTCTTACACTCTCTCTTACACTCTCTCTCTTACACTCTTTCTCTCTTACACTCTCTCTCTCTTACACTCTCTCTCTTACACTCTCTCTTACACTCTCTCTCTTACACTCTCTCTCTCTCTTACTCTCTCTCTCTTACACTCTCTCTCTCTTACACTCTCTCTCTTACACTCTCTCTCTCTTACACTCTCTCTCTTACACTCTCTCTCTCTTACACTCTCTCTCTTACACTCTCTCTCTTACACTCTCTCTCTTACACTCTCTCTCTCTTACTCTCTCTCTCTTACACTCTCTCTCTCTTACTCTCTCTCTCTTACACTCTCTCTCTCTTACACTCTCTCTCTCTCTTACACTCTCTCTCTCTTACACTCTCTCTTACACTCTCTCTCTCTTACACTCTCTCTCTTACACACTCTCTCTCTTACACACTCTCTCTCTTACACTCTCTCTCTCTTACACTCTCTCTTACACTCTCTCTCTCTTACACTCTCTCTCTTACACACTCTCTCTCTTACACTCTCTCTCTCTTACACTCTCTCTCTCTTACACTCTCTCTTACACTCTCTCTCTCTTACACTCTTTCTCTCTTACACTCTCTCTCTTACACACTCTCTCTCTTACACTCTCTCTCTCTTACTCTCTCTCTCTTACACTCTCTCTTACACTCTCTCTCTCTTACTCTCTCTCTCTTACACTCTCTCTTACACTCTCTCTCTCTTACACTCTTTCTCTCTTACACTCTCTCTCTTACACTCTCTCTCTCTTACACTCTCTCTCTCTCTCTTACACTCTCTCTTACACTCTCTCTCCCTTACATTCTCTCTCTCTCTCTCACACACACACACACACACACACACACACACACACACACACAGACTCTCTTACACTCTCTCTCTCTCTTACACTCTCTCTCTCTTACACTCTCTCTCTCTTACACTCTCTCTTACACTCTCTCTCTCTTACACTCTCTCTCTCTTACACTCTCTCTTACACTCTCTCTCTCTTACACTCTCTCTCTCTTACACTCTCTCTCTCTTACACTCTCTCGCTCTCTCTCTCACACACACACACACACACACTCTCTTACACTCTCTCTCTCTCACACACACACACACATACACTCTCTCTTACACGCTCTCTCTCTCTTTTAACACTCTCTCTTACACTCTTTCTCTCTTACACTCTCTCTTACACTCTCTCTCTTAGACTCTCTCTCTCTTACACTCTCTCTCTCTTACACTCTATCTTACACTCTCTCTTACACTCTCTCTCTCTCTTACACTCTCTCTCTCTTACACTCTCTCTCTTACACTCTCTCACACTCTCTCTCTCTTACACTCTCTCTTACACTCTCTCTCTGTCTTACACTCTCTCTCTCTCTCACACACACACACTCTCTCTCTTACACTCTTTCTCTCTTACACTCTCTCTCTCTCTTACACTCTCTCTCACACACACACACACACTCTCTCTCTCTTACATTCTCTCTCTTACACTCTCTCTCTTACACTCTTTCTCTTACACTCTCTCTCTCTTACATTCTCTCTCTTACACTCTCTCTCTCTTACACTCTCTCTCTCTTACACTCTCTCTTACACTCTCTCTCTCTCACACACACACTCTCTCTCTCTTACATTCTCTCTCTTACACTCTCTCTCTTACACTCTCTCTCTCTTACACTCTCTCTCTCTCTCTCTCTTTAACACTCTCTCTCTTTAACACTCTCTCTCTCTCCCTCCCCTCTCTCTCTCTCTCTCTCTCTCTCTCTCTCTCTCTCTCTCTCTCTCTCACGTCGATGTCGGTGTTGTTGATCAGCTGGGTGGCGATGTCTGTACAGCCGTCTCTTTTGGCTGCAGATGGCATGTCAGCATCGCTGTACCACGTCCTGCTGGAACTGTGGGCATAAGAACCCGCCGGAGTGGCATGCTGGACACGTGTGGTGGTCACTACGCCCACTGACTTACCTACACACACAGACACACACACACACACACACACACACACACACACACACACACACACACACACACTGGTTATTACAGTATGTCTGAATTCAATAGATTATTAGTTCATTTAGATTGTGTGTGTGTGTTATTAGTTTAGTTAGATTGTGTGTGTGTGTGTTAGTAGTTTAGTTAGATTGTGTGTGTGTTATTAGTTTAGTTAGATTGTGTGTGTGTGTGTTATTAGTTTAGTTAGATTGTGTGTGTGTGTGTGTGTGTGTGTGTGTGTGTGTTATTAGTTTAGTTAGATTGTGTGTGTGTTATTACTTTAGTAAGAGTGTGTGTTATTAGTGTAGTTAGATTGTGTGTGTGTGTTATTACTTAAGTTAGATTGTGTGTGTTATTAGTTTAGTTAGATTGTGTGTGTGTTATTACTTTAGTAAGTGTGTGTGTTATTAGTGTAGTTAGATTGTGTGTGTTATTAGTTTTGTTAGATTGTGTGTGTGTGTTATTTGTTTAGTTAGATTGTGTGTGTGTGTGTGTGTGTGTGTGTGTTATTTGTTTAGTTAGATTGTGTGTGTGTGTTATTACTTTAGTAAGTGTGTGTGTTATTAGTTTAGTTAGATTGTGTGTGTGTGTGTGTTATTAGCTTAGTTAGATTGTGTGTGTTATTAGTTTAGTTAGATTGTGTGTGTGTGTTATTTGTTTAGTTAGATTGTGTGTGTGTGTGTGTGTGTGTTATTACTTTAGTAAGTGTGTGTGTTATTAGTTTAGTTAGATTGTGTGTGTGTGTGTTATTAGTTTAGTTAGATTGTGTGTGTGTGTGTGTGTTATTAGTGTAGTTAGATTGTGTGTGTGTGTTATTAGTTTAGTTAGATTGTGTGTGTGCTATTAGTTTAGTTAGAATGTGTCTGTGTATGTGTGTTATTAGTTTAGTTAGATTGTGTGTGTGTGTTATTAGTTTAGTTAGATTGTGTGTGTGTGTTATTACTTAAGTTAGATAGTTTGTGTGTGTTATTAGTTTAGTTAGATTGTGTGTGTGTTATTACTTAAGTTAGATTGTGTGTGTGTGTTATTAGTTTAGTTAGATTGTGTGTGTGTGTTATTAGTTTAGTTAGATTGTGTGTGTGTGTTATTAGTTTAGTTAGATTGTGTGTGTGTTATTTGTTTAGTTAGATTGTGTGTTATTACTTAAGTTAGACTGTGTGTGTTATTACTATAGTTAGATTGTGTGTGTGTGTTATTAGTTTAGTTAGATTGTGTGTGTGTTATTACTTAAGTTAGATAGTGTGTGTGTGTGTTATTAGTTTAGTTAGATTGTGTGTGTGTTATTACTTAAGTTAGATTGTGTGTGTGTTATTAGTTTAGTTAGATTGTGTGTGTGTTATTACTTAAGTTAGATTGTGTGTGTGTCTTATCAGAACATGTTATTAGTAATCAGTGTGGAGCTCCAGCTCACTCGCTGTTTTTCACGATTAGTAGATACTACAGTAGTTTGTGTAGTAAGTGTGTAGTGAGTGTGTAGCGGTGGCGGCTGCTGTGTGTGTGCTGGGGTCTTACAGTGGAGGTGGATGAAGAGCTGTGAGTAACTGGAGGAGATGAAGGGCACCTCCTCCACCTCTCAGTATGCAAATTACACATTTACAGTCCATATTATGTTCTTTATGTTCTGTAGCATGAATTACACAGCAGCACATGCTTAATGACTCTGTAAATGTATGCAGATGATATACCACACAGCAACTCAACACCATCTCTCTCTCTCTTCCTCACTCTCTCTCTCCCTCTATTTCACTCTGTCCCTCTCTACCTCCTTCTCTTTCTCACCCCCTCTCTCTCCTTCACCCTCTCTCTCTCTCTCTCTCCCTCCCTCTCTCTCCTTCACCCTCTCCCTACCCTTTCTCTTTCCCTCTCTCTCTCTCCCCTCTCTCTCAAACTCCTACTTAATCTCTCTCTCATTATTTGCCTTATCTCTCTGCCACGCCTCCTCTTTCTCCACCTCCCTCTCTTTACCTAATCAACCCAACTCTCTCCACCTCTCTCTCTCTCTCAATCTGTCTCTGTATGTCCCTCACCCACGCACACAGTGAAAGTTAGGAATGTTGTTGTGCTCTACTGTAAAGTTACTCTTGTGTACATTTGTTTTTAGATGATGTTTATTTGTTGATTTGGATACGTTCTTGTTATACAGGTATAAATACATGACGTGAAGAAAGTACCTGCGTCTTTAGCCCACTGGAGAATGGATGTCACTTCGTTGCCCTTCTGTGAGCGACACACTCCATTGCGAGCAGCGGCACTAAGACCCACCACGTTCAGGTTTGTCTTAACACCGCACAGGTACGCTGTTGCCGTGGCAGCACTGTCTGGAATCTGAAAATCTACTGAATACACCTACAAACAGACAAACAAACAAACATCTGATTAAACACTGTCAGGCAAGTCCCCATAAGTACAGTTGATTCCTGTAAGTACAGTAGGTCCCCATAAGTACAGTAGGTTCCTTTAGGTACAGTAGGTTCCTATTGGTACAGTAGGTCCCCATAAGTACAGTTGGTTCCTGTAAGTACTGTAGGTCCCCATACGTACAGTAGGTTCCCATAGGTACAGTACGTCCCCATAAGTACAGTAGGTTCCCATAAGTACAGTAGGTTCCTGTAGGTACAGTAGGTCCCCATAAGTACAGTAGGTTCCTGTAGGTACAGTAGGTCCCCATATGTACAGTAGGTTCCCATATGTAAAGTAGGTTCCCATAGGTACAGTAGGTCCCCATAAGTACAGTTGGTTCCTGTAAGTACAGTAGGTCCCCATATGTACAGTAGGTTCCCATAGGTACAGTAGGTTCCCATAGGTACAGTACATCCCCATAATTACAGTAGGTTCCCATAAGTACAGTAGGTTCCTGTAGGTACAGTAGGTCCCCATATGTACAGTAGGTTCCCATATTTAAAGTAGGTTCCCATAGGTACAGTAGGTTCCCATAATTACACTAGGTCCCCATAGGTGGAGTAGGTCACTTATATGTACAGTAGGTTCCTGTTAGTACACTACATCTCCATAAGTACAGTAGGTTCCCATAAGTACAGTAGGTCCCTGTAATTACAGTTGGTCCCCATAAGTACAGTAGCTTCCTGTTAGTACAGTATGTCCCCATAAGTACAGTAGGTTCCTGTTAGTACAGTACGTCCCCATAAGTACAGTAGGTTCCTGTAAGTACAGTAGGTCCCCATAAGTACAGTAGCTTTCCATAAGTGCAGTAGGTCCCCGTAACTACAGTAGATCCCCTTATGTACAATAGGTTCCTGTTAGTACAGTATGCTCCATAAGTACTGTGGGTCCCCGTAAGTGCAGTAGGTCCCCTTATGTACAATAGGTTCCTGTTTGTACAGCATGTCCCCATAACTACAGTAGGTCACTATAAGTACTGTGAAGAACTGGTGGAAGGACCTCACAAGGTCACATTTACAAGACTACAGTAGTGCTAACTGAAGGACTGAATGAGTTTGAACCAGCAGGAAGCAGTCCTGGGTTATGGTGTTAATATGGAGGTGTATGGTTTTGTGTATATGCATGTGTGGTTACCTTAGCGAGGCCAACATGCGGGAATGTGTCCATAGTCATGACCGTCTCCTCCCCACTGCGGCCCTGCAGCTGACCCTTGAGGATACGGGCGGCAGTGACCGTAGTGATGCCCATCCCTGATAACGGAACCTCATAGTTAATACTGACTTCTCCATTTTTCTCCAAAGACTTATATGTCTATTTTTTGTTTTTGTTATTGTCTTTTATGTTATTTTCAATACAATAATATCTTTATATATATAATCTCTGAAAAATTACATTTGTTTTTAATATTACTTTTTGATAAACAGTAAAACTTCAGATTCTCATTGGTCAGTTCAGTCTAGACTAGTTTGAGTTGTTTAGTGGAGCTTGTAAAGGTTTTGAAGTCTTTTTCTATTTTCACTGTGAGATTTGGTGTTTTCTGAGTTGATCTTCTTTTCCTCGGACAGAAACTCTGTAGTGCTGGGATTTCTCTACAGTGGACATTTTCTCCATTGTTTTCTTTTCTTGAAGAACTACAGAGGACTACAATTAACCAAGCCGCCATCTTCCTTCTCTTTTTCTCATTCTGGAACTTGGTAAGTAGTTTTCCGTGTTCAAGTGGTGTAAAACTGTTGTTCTGCAGTTGATGCTGATCTAAAGTTAGAAAATGTAATTTACTGTGTTTTTATCATTTCAATGTTTAAACTGTATTTAAGAATTATTGTAAGATAAACAGTTTTCTAACTAGACCAATCAAAACCAGCCATCATCACTACAGAACCCTTCAAGAGTCAGAGTCATCCTAGATGATCCCAGTGATGTAGTTTTAAATAAAATCAAACTAAATGTAACTGCTGTCTGTGTTCTTTTGATGTAGGAGAACATCAGCTTTTTATGGAGACTAGTTTAAGTTTTTAATTCTGATTACAGGAAACTCAATGTTGAGTTGAATTAAATGGTCAGTAAGGTTGATTTTACTAAATATTTTAAGTACAAACAATTTAGATTTCATTGTATTCAACTCAAATGATCACTTCCAGTCTATTTGATATTTAAGTTGATTTTACTCAAACCATTAGATTTTCTCTAGTTTGCATTACTTACATATTTTAAGGCAATCACTCAAACTCTTTCAGTACAATCTACTTATCCAGGTTTACAGTGTACAGCTGGTGTGAAGTTTGTGATTAGCTTCATTCTTACCGTCTCCCAGGAACAGTACGATGTTCTTGGCCACATTAGTGTTGAGCTTCCTGCCGAGAGCTGATTTGAGCGTCGTCTGAGCCTGAGCCCTCCAGAACTCCGGGTTCTCCTCCTCGACTGGAGAACATACACAAACATCTCAACGTCCATCATACAAACTCACACATTCCAGCAGCAGATCCTGACAGACCACTCGCAGCAGCTCATCTGTTTCTCTGGTTCACACTCAGTTCTTTAAATAAACTGTAGATGTTAAAATGTGCATACCAGCCACCTGGAAGACCCACCAACGCTGCCCCCTATCAGATAAACCCCACTTTGATATTTGAGATTGAGGAGAACATCAAGCTCCACCTTCAGATCTGAGAACATCTCACACCTCAAGTGTTTCTGTCCATCCTTCCACCATGAGAACACACCCCAACACCCCAAAAGATGTGTAGCTGTTCTTTAGAATTCCTTGATGAAGCTGATTTTGGGTCCTTATTAACCACTACACCATCATACTAATCACTACACCACCCTACTAACCACTACACCACCGTACTAACCACTACACCACCATACTAACCACTACACCACCGTACTAACCACTACACCACCATACTAACCACTACACCACCATACTAACCACTACACCATCATACTAATCACTACACCATCATACTAATCACTACACCACCGTACTAACCACTACACCACCATACTAACCACTACACCACCATACTAACCACTACACCACCATACTAACCACTACACCACCGTACTAACCACTACACCACCATACCAACCACAACACCACCATACTAACCACTACACTACCATACTAACCACTACACCACCGTACTAACCACTACACCACCATACTAACCACAACACCACCATACTAACCACTACACCACCATACTAACCACAACACCACCATACTAACTACTACACCATCATACTAACCACTACACCACCATACTAACCACTACACCACTTTACTGACCACTACACCATCATACTAATCACTACACCACCGTACTAACCACTACACCACCGTACTAACCACTACACCACCTTACTAACCACTACACCACCATACTAACCACTACACCACCATATTAACCACTACACCACCGTATTAACCACTACACCATCATACTAATCACTACACCACCATACTAACCACTACACCACTATACTAACCACTACACCACCGTACTAACCACTACACCACCATACTAACCACAACACCACCATACTAACTACTACACCATCATACTAATCACTACACCACCGTACTAACCACTACACCACCATACTAACCACTACACCACCGTACTAACCACTACACCACCTTACTAACCACTACACCACCATACTAACCACTACACCACCATATTAACCACTACACCACCGTACTAACCACTACACCACCATACTAACCAAAACACCACCATATTAACCACTACACCACCATACTAACCACTACACCACCGAATTAATCCCTACACCACCATACTAACCACTACACCACCATACTAACCACAACACCACCGAATTAATCACTACACCACCATACTAACCACTACACCACCATACTAACCACTACACCACCGAATTAATCACTACACCACCATACTAACCACTACACCACCGTACTAACCACTACACCACCATACTAACCACTACACCACCGTAATAACCACTATACCACCGTACTAACCACTACACCACCATACTAACCACTACACCACCGTACTAACCACTACACCACCCTACTAACCACTACACCACCATACTAACCACTACACCACCATACTAACCACTACACCACCATACTGACCACTACACCACCATACTAACCACTACACCACCATACTGACCACTACACCACCATACTAACCACTACACCACCATACTGACCACTACACCACCGAATTAATCCCTACACCACCATACTAACCACTACACCACCATACTAACCACAACACCACCGAATTAATCACTACACCACCATACTAACCACTACACCACCATACTAACCACTACACCACCGAATTAATCACTACACCACCATACTAACCACTACACCACCGTACTAACCACTACACCACCATACTAACCACTACACCACCGTAATAACCACTATACCACCGTACTAACCACTACACCACCATACTAACCACTACACCACCGTACTAACCACTACACCACCCTACTAACCACTACACCACCATACTAACCACTACACCACCATACTAACCACTACACCACCATACTGACCACTACACCACCATACTAACCACTACACCACCATACTGACCACTACACCACCATACTGACCACTACACCACCATACTGACCACTACACCACCATACTAACCACTACACCACCATACTGACCACTACACCACCGTACTAACCACTACACCACCATACTGACCACTACACCACCATACTAACCACTAGCTTCCTATCTCAGTTTCCCATTCCACCTTAAATGCTGCAGCAGTTAAATTCATATAAGGACTCAACATTAGCTTCATCAAGGAATTCTGCAGCTTCTTCACATGATTTGAGTGGATGGAAACTTGCTGGTAAACGAATAGCTTGTACTTGTAATACACTTGAAAAAGCCTGAATACAGAAATTCTCTGTATTATTACATAATCTACTGCATCAGCGGCAATCGAGGAGCGCATGCCGGCGAGGAGGAGTGAGTGCGTGTGTGTGAGATGAAGAGATCAGAGAACCGAGAGAAGAGGAAATACCCACAAGACCGGCGAGTCCGTTTGTGATGTGTTACGTTTGGTTGGCGCAGCCTTTCGTCTCTCGCGCTGTATCTATATGCTCTGACTCGATACGTGTCAGTGTTCTGCATTTGCCTCGTTTCCATGCGCCTCGAGGGGAACAAAGAAAATGCAGCACTTATATAACCTGTTAATACACTGCAGTGCACAACCCTACAGACCCCAACACTCGCCTGCCGAGCGGAGACCTCCTCCAGCCTGACTGAGGGGGGATACACGAAGAAACTTCAAACAGACTCAATAAGAGAGAGAGATACTCGGATGTATGTATATGTTGGCCTACGGGGCAACTCTCGTCCCTGCTGTAACATAGTCTCACTGCCATCATCATATATAGTCAACAAACAGCATGCACACAATCCACAGCTCCCATAGCTAGTTGGGGGGATTCCCCAGACCACCATATAGAGTCACTTGGCAAATCAGTAAAGAGTATCAAAGACCAGAACTCTCTTCAGTGGATGCAGCAAGTGATGCTCCAAAACTCGTACATACTCTTCAGCATTGATTTTCAACTGTGAGCTGATATGAAGCTGGAAGGTTCTACTCGTTTTCCAGAAGGAACCATGATTTCCTGAAAGAATTCCAGATTTTGGTTCTTCAGGACATTTTTCCCAAGTCTCATGAGTCCATCACAACTGAGCTCCGGCCCAGAGAAGGCGGCGGTGCTGTTCCTGGATCTGTTTATATCTGGTTTTAACTTGCGTGTGTGATTTCACAACAGAATTGGGTCTGTTTTTAATGCAGTGCTGTCTGAGGGTCCGCAGACCACCACCATTTAGTACTGGTTCTGGTTTTCTTCTGGAATTGTTGCACCATTTGGTGGCACAGTCTTTCACAGAGTGGTGACTCCGACCCCTCTTTACCTCTGAAAGACTCCGCCTCTCTGGGTGACCCCTCCCCGCCTTTACTTTTGAGAGACTCCACCTTTATGGGTGACCCCTCCCTCATTTATTTCTGAAAGACTCCCCCTCTCTGGGAGACCCCTCCCCGTCTATTTTTATAGAGGGTCCCAACTTTTCAGGTGTGTCTTCAGGTGACCCCTCCCCCTCTTTACTTTTGAGAGACTCCACCTTTATGGGTGACCCCTCCCCCATTTACTTCTAAAAGTCTACCCCTCTCTTGGTGACCACTCCCCCTCTTCTGAAAGTCTCCACCTCTCTGGGTGACCCCTCCCCTTCTTTACTTCTTAAAGTCTCCGCCTCTCTGGGTGACCCCTCCCCTTCTTCTGAAAAACCCCGCCTCTCTCTGGGTAAATCCTCCCCGTCCTTATATATGAAAGACTCTGCCTCTCTGGGTGACCCCTCCCCTTCTTTGCTTTTAAAAGACTCCGCCTCTCTGGGGGACCCCTCCCCTCTTTACTTCTGAAAGACTCCACCTCTCTGAGTAACCCCTCCCCTCTTTATTCTGAAAGACTCCACCTCTCTGGGTGACCCCTCCCCTTCTTCTGATAGACTCTGCCTCTCTGGGTGACCCCTCCCCCTTTTCTAAAAGACTCTGCCTCTCTGAGTAACCACTCCCTGCTTTATTCTGAAAGACTCCGCCTCTCTGAGTAACCACTCCCTGCTTTATTCTGAAAGACTCCGCCTCTCTGAGTAACCCCTCCCTGCTTTATTCTGAAAGACTCCGCCTCTCTGAGTAACCCCTCCCCGCTTTATTCTGAAAGACTCCGCCTCTCTGAGTAACCCCTCCCTGCTTTATTCTGAAAGACTCCGCCTCTCTGAGTAACCCCTCCCTGCTTTATTCTGAAAGACTCCGCCTCTCTGAGTAACCCCTCCCCCCTTTATTCTGAAAGACTCTGCATCTCTGGGTGACCCCTCCCCCTCTTCTGAAAGACTCCGCCTCTCTCGGGGACCCCTCCTCATCTATTTTTATAGAGGGTCCCAACTTTTCAGGTGTGTCTGTGTGTATGCACACAAATGTATGCCTATATTCTATATGATTCATATTCTATACATCAGCTGGTGCAGACGACCACAGACTCAGTAGCTCATCTTCTACGCAAATCTGGTTTCCAAGGTCAGCCTGTCTCATTTCCCGGTGCTGAGTCCAGCCTAATGAGTTCCTGCTAATACACTGGCTGCGGCTGCTGGCCCCAAAGCTGGGAAGCAAAGAGCCAAGTGCAAGGTTGGGAATACCTGTCTTCTTCCATCTCTCCATCCATTTCCTCTGAAGTCTGCAAATCGGATTTTGGGCTCCGGATCGGATGAAATCCCTGCAATCCGGCCATTTCATGGGCTATTTCAGGACTTTAATCCAATCCCGAAGGCAAACAGCTATCGGACAACTGCTGTGGAGCGAGGCCTTGTCCATTAGGATCCATGTGGACCTGGTGTTTATGGAAACGGATCTCAAACGTAAAGGTTTATACGGTATATACGGTCGGAGACACTTGATTTGCTATGGTCAGTGATGATCTGCAAATGTCTTCAACACCTAAGCTGATAGTATCAAAGTGTTTATCTGATCAATAAGTGTATTTACACAATTAGAACAGCAGATCTAATTAGAACAGATTAGAACAGATGTAAATAATCCTACATACAATACAAAGTAACATGAATATGTTATTGTGAGAGAAGTAGATCAGATCTTGATCCAGTTTGAAGAACAAAGTTAGGTTCCAGATTTCTCCTGGACGCCCCAGACATTGTATGAATGTGTTCAGTTCCTTCAGCAGCAAATCTTGATTTAGCTTAATGAAGTACTGAGCAGTCAAAGCAGGTATTAGATGAGAACTTTCCTTATTATTGAGTTTCAGCCATACTCACAAATAACAGGTGAATATAATCAAGTACACAGCCATGCAGTCTCTATAGACATCACTGGCAGTGGTCATACTGAGGAGCTCAGTGACTATAACTGCTATAGAATGTCATGTCAATGAGTCAGGTAATGAAAGTTCTGCCCTGCTCCAGCTGCCCTAGACAACCGTAAGTGCTGTTACTGTTAAATGGAGCAGCAGCAGCTCAACCACGAAATAGGACACCATGCAAACACACAGGATGGGGTCTGTTCTCTGTGGTATCACTCACTACAGATATCCAAACTACATCCTGAAGCAACATTAGCACAAGAAATCAAGTCAGGAGCTTCACGAAATAGGTTTCCAGCCCACTGAACACCTTTGGAAATGTTCACTGTGAGCCTGACCTTCTCGTCCAATCACACAAATGCTCAAATTCCCACACATACACTCCGAAATCTTGTGGAGTGTCGGTCCATATTAATGTCCATGCTCTCGAAATGGGACAACGCACTAGGTGTGATGGTTAGGTGTATATCAGGTTGGTCAGGTTTGAACCCTGACACTGGATTCGAAGCTGTAACATCTCAGTGTAGCTTCAATTTAAGAAACACTGTTTTTACACAGTCCCACCATTTACACAGGCTCAAAAGTAACTGGACAAAAAAAAGTTCTGTCTGTGGTGCATCATGGGATAGTCTTAGCGGCTGAGGAACATTTGATGCTTCCTTTAAGTCAGGTCTAAATAAGGTTCCTCAGTAGTAGGGCTGGGTGTCACCACTGATTTCCCAGATCAATTTGATCCTGATTAACAAGGTTCCAATTCAATTCGATTTCCGATTTGATTAGATTTAATTCAATATGGATTCATTTAGAGATATTTCAGTTACAATAATATGTTTTGTTTGAATATGAAAAGAGATTTTCAGAGAACTAATGTGGTAAACGTACAAGGAACACTCTACCATTACTAAAAACATTAGTGTTTATATGTTTATATTCACGGTATTTGGCCACGCCCACTTTCAAGCGTGTGTCTGTTCCACCTTTGTGTTAGAACTTCTGCTCAGCTAACCAAAATGAATACAGTTACATGGGAGGAGACCAGAGAGACAGTAAGAAGTTCTAATGGCACAACACTGTCTCATCCGAGGTTAATAACACAGTGGGTGGGTGATATGAGAAGGTGGTCTGAGGTTAATAACACAGTGGGTGGATGATATGAGAAGGTGGTCTGAGGTTAATAACAGTGGGTGGATATATGAGAAGGTGGTCTGAGGTTAATAACACAGAGGGTGGGTGATATGAGAAGGTGGTCTGAGGTTAATAACATAGTGAGTGGATGATATGAGGAGGTGGTCTGAGGTTAATAACACAGAGGGTGGGTGATATGAGAAGGTGGTCTGAGGTTAATAACACAGTGGGTGGGTGATATGAGAGGGTGGTCTGAGGTTAATAACACAGTGGGTGGGTGATATGAGAAGGTGGTCTGAGGTTACTTATGGAGACATGTTTAATTACTCTGTACTCTCGGAAGGTGTAGACGGTTCAGTAATGAAAAACTATAAAAGTACTGAAGCATATCAGTACCTGCACAATAGGAAGGTGGGCGTGTCCTCCTACACACAGACGGTGAGTTTATATTTCTGAAAGCCGGTGTTAAAGATCAATCTCGGGTTTATACGAATCGATATCGGATTATTTAAATGAAGATCAATTTAAATCGAAAAATTGATTTTTTAAACACACCCCTATTCAGTAGACAGCATGTTTAAGGTATGTAAGAATTGGGACTGTCTACATGTCAGGAGCGCATACTATGACGTAAAGTGCTGCCTATGTAGGAGCTCACTAGGATTTGGGACACAGCCATTGACTCCTAGAAGTGTGGAACCCACAGATATCACCAAACACTGACCCCTGGGTACTATCACTGCCCATGTGGGTCAGTAAGTTTCCCTACACTGCAGGACCCAATCACATTGTTTACATCTCAGCCACCGAATTACAAAATCCTCTTTAAAACTTAGGCTCAACTTTTTGACACCTTCATTGTGGAGCGAAGCCTTGCGGGTTTTGTATAAACCTGGCTTGAGCGTCACAAATGGAAAGAGAAAGAAAGAAAGTGGGCGGGCTATCGTTATGCAAATGAGTTCCATTCAATTCACCAGCAATTGGCTCTTATTCGTTCCGTGACAAGAGGGCTTCGGGCATTGTGGGTAAAAAAAGGCACGTTATGAAATGTATTCAACGCGCACACACACACACACTCCTTAGATGAAACACACACACACACACACACACTTCCAGTGAAAAGCACACTCCCACTCTCGCGCCAACACATTCCTCCCATCGTTATTCAGCCCATTGCCTGGTTGACAGCTCGGTGGGGCTGCAGGGAGAAGCTCCGCAGCGGGAGTGGGCGGAACATTATCTAATACTGAACCTGCAGTCAGGTGAGGAGAGAGAGGAGCGCTCGGAGAGTCCTTGTCAGTTCAGAGAGTTTAAACCTGTCATAACCGTAACTACTGGTTCAGGTGCGAGCGATGCGTTTATCTGATCTGACCACTGCACTGACCACTGCACTTAAAAAAAAGTCCAATCTGGTCCAGTGAAATTATCATGGACTGGTAATTTGAGTGACTGTGTATTGCGGCTATGATACAGCCTGGACAGGTCATTTGAGTGACAGCATGTTGCGGCTATGATACAGCCTGGACCAGTCATTTAAGTGACTGTGTCTATTGCAGCTATGATACAGCCTGGACCGGTCATTTGAGTGACTGTGTATTGCGGCTATGATACAGCCTGGACCGATCATTTAAGTTACGGTGTGTTGCGGCTATGATACAGCCTGGACCAGTCATTTGAGTGACGATGTGTTGCGGCTATGACACAGTTTGGACAGGTCATTTGAGTGACGATGTGTTGTGGCTATGATACAGCCTGGACCAGTCATTTGAGTGACTGTGTATTGCGGCTATGATACAGCCTGGACCGGTCATTTGAGTGACTGTCTATTGCAGCTATGATACAGCATGGACCGGTCATTTGAGTGACTGTGTATTGCGGCTATGATACAGCATGGACCAGTCATTTGAGTGACTGTCTATTGCAGCTATGATACAGCCTGGACCGGTCATTTGAGTGACTGTCTATTGCAGCTATGATACAGCATGGACCGGTCATTTGAGTGACTGTGTATTGCGGCTATGATACAGCATGGACCGGTCATTTGAGTGACAGTGTGTTGTGGCTATGATACAGCTTGGACAGGTCATTTGAGTGACGGTGTGTAGCGGCTGTAATACTGCCTGGACCGGTCATTTGAGTGACTGTGTATTGAGGCTATGGTACAGCTTGGACCGGTCATTAGAGTGACATGCTATTGTGGCTATGATACAGCTTGGACCGGTCATTTGAGTGACTGTGTATTGCGGCTATGATACAGCCTGGACCGGTCATTAGAGTGACATGCTACTGTGGCTATGATACAGCCTGGACCAGTCATTTGAGTGACGATGTGTTGCGGCTATGACACAGTTTGGACAGGTCATTTGAGTGACTGTGTCTATTGCAGCTATGATACAGCCTGGACCGGTCATTTGAGTGACGATGTGTTGCGGCTATGACACAGTTTGGACAGGTCATTTGAGTGACGGTGTGTTGTGGCTATGATACAGCCTGGACCAGTCATTTGAGTGACTGTGTATTGCGGCTATGATACAGCCTGGACAGGTCATTTGAGTGACTGTGTATTGCGGCTATAACACAGCCTGGACCGGTCATTTGAGTGACGGTGTGTTGTGGCTATGATACAGCCTGGACCAGTCATTTGAGTGACTGTGTATTGCGGCTATAACACAGCCTGGACCGGTCATTTGAGTGACGGTGTGTTGTGGCTATGATACAGCCTGGACCAGTCATTTGAGTGACTGTGTATTGCGGCTATAACACAGCCTGGACCGGTCATTTGAGTGACGATGTATTGCGGCTATGATACAGCCTGGATCGACCATTTAGGTGCTGATGTATGCGGCTATGATACATCCTATGCCGGCCGCTTGACTAACAGCATGTTGCGGCTATGATACAGCTTGGACCGGCCATTTGAGTGATGGTGTTTTGTTGTTATGATACGACCTGGACCGGTTGCTTGAGTGACAGTGTATAGCTGCTATGTTATGGCCTGGACCAGTCACTTGAGTGATGGCATATCACGGCTACGTGTATTGCAGCTATTATACATTCTGGACTGGCAGCTAGAGTGACAAATTACAAATTAGCACTCAGAGCTGACATATATATATATATATATATATATATATATATATATATATATATATATATATATATATATATATATATATATATTCAATTTAGTGCCCGTAATTAAATGTTTTAAGTAAATAGTAAACAGTATTTTGTGCGTTTGCCTCTATGCAATGTGCTTATAAAAAATACAAGCAGGCATTAAGATCCAAAAAGTGTGGCACGGCTGGCACGGCTGCAAATCTGCCAAGACCAGGCAAATACTGAGTGAGTGCAAAACAGAAACTAGTGAGGGACGACACCAAAGAGACTCGGAACGAGTTATAGGTCTCAGTGGCTGAGACTGCAGAGGCAGTACATATAACAATATAACATATAACAGTCGCCTGGGTGCTTCATCAGCAGCAGGAGAGTAGCAAACAGAAAGCCAGTGTTAAATAAAACTCCCATGACTTCTCTGCCCCGCCACCCAGAGCAGTCTGGAAAACTAAAGCCAACTGCAAGAAGGTTCTCCGAAGGTTATCCGTACTTTCTACTCCTTACATTTACACTCCATTATCAGTACTTTCTACTCCTTACATTTACACTCCATTATCTGTACTTTCTACTCCTTACATTTACACTCCATTATCAGTACTTTCTACTCCTTACATTTACACTCCATTATCAGTACTTTATACTCCTTACATTTACACTCCATTATCAGTACTTTCTACTCCTTACATTTACACTCCATTATCAGTACTTTCTACTTCTTACATTTACACTCCATTATCAGTACTTTCTACTACTTACATTTACACTCCATTATCAGTACTTTCTACTCCTTACATTTACACTCCATTATCAGTACTTTCTACTCCTTACATTTACACTCCATTATTAGTACTTTCTACTCCTTACATTTACACTCCATTAGCAGTACTTTCTACTCCTTACATTTACACTCCGTTATCTGTACTTTCTACTCCTTACATTTACACTCCATTATTAGTACTTTCTACTCCTTACATTTACACTCCATTAGCAGTACTTTCTACTCCTTACATTTACACTCCATTATCTGTACTTTCTACTCCTTACATTTACACTCCATTATCAGTACTTTCTACTCCTTACATTTACACTCCATTATCAGTACTTTCTACTCCTTACATTAACACTCCATTATCTGTACTTTCTACTCCTTACATTTACACTCCATTATCTGTACTTTCTACTCCTTACATTTACACTCCATTATCAGTACTTTCTACTCCTTACATTAACACTCCAGTATCAGTACTTTCTACTCCTTACATTAACACTCCATTATCTGTACTTTCTACTCCTTACATTTACACTCCATTATCTGTACTTTCTATTCCTTAATTTACACTCCATTATCAGTACTTTCTACTCCTTACATTTACACTCCAGTATTAGTACTTTCTACTCCTTACATTTACACTCCATTATCAGTACTTTCTACTCCTTACATTTACACTCCATTATCAGTACTTTCTACTCCTTACATTTACACTACATTATCAGTACTTTCTACTCCTTACATTTACACTCCATTATCAGTACTTTCTACTCCTTACATTTACACTACATTATCAGTACTTTCTACTCCTTACATTTACACTCCATTATCAGTACTTTCTACTCCTTACATTTACACTACATTATCAGTACTTTCTACTCCTTACATTTACACTCCATTATCAGTACTTTCTATTCCTTACATTTACACTCCATTATCAGTACTTTCTACTCCTTACATTTACACTCCATTAGCAGTACTTTCTACTCCTTATATTTACACTTCATTATCAGTACTTTCTATTCCTTACATTTACACTCCATTATCAGTACTTTCTACTCCTTACATTTACACTCTATTATCAGTACTTTCTACTCCTTATATTTACACCCCATTATCTGTACTTTCTACTCCTTACGTTTACATTCCATTATCTGTACTTTATATTCCTTACATTTACACTCTATTATCAGTACTTTCTACTCCTTACGTTTACACTCCATTATCTGTACTATCTACTCCTTACATTTACACTCCATTATCTGTACTTTCTACTCCTTACATTTACACTCCATTATCAGTACTTTCTACTCCTTTCATTTACACTCCATTATCAGTACTTCCTACTCCTTACGTTTACACTCCATTATCAGTACTTTCTACTCCTTACATTTACACTCTATTATCAGTACTTTCTAGTCCTTACATTTACACTCCATTATCAGTACTTTCTACTCCTTACATTTACACTCCATTATCAGTACTTTCTACTCCTTACATTTACACTCCATTATCTGTACTTTCTACTCCTTACATTTACACTCCATTATCAGTACTTTCTACTTCTTACATTTACACTCAATTATCAGTACTTTCTACTCCTTACATTTACACTCCATTATCAGTACTTTCTACTCCTTACATTTACACTCCATTATCTGTACTTTCTACTCCTTACATTTACACTCCATTATCAGTACTTTCTACTTCTTACATTTACACTCAATTATCAGTACTTTCTACTCCTTACATTTACACTCCATTATCTGTACTTTCTACTCCTTACATTTACACTCCATTATCAGTTCTTTCTACTCCTAACATTTACACTCCATTATCAGTACTTTCTACTCCTTACATTTACACTCCATTATCTGTACTTTCTACTCCTTACATTTACACTCCATTATCAGTTCTTTCTACTCCTAACATTTACACTCCATTATCAGTTCTTTCTACTCCTAACATTTACACTCCATTATCAGTACTTTCTACTCCTTACATTTACACTCCATTATCAGTACTTTCTACTCCTTACATTTACACTCCATTATCAGTACTTTCTACTCCTTACATTTAAATATAGTGTCGTTACTTCTATTTCATTTCAGCTTGTTTTCATTCATGTACATTTACATTCCAGTGAAGATTATTGATAACATGTCTTTGACGTTTGACTTCATTACAATAATTATAGACTAGTCATCATATCTTCTGCTCCATAAACACATGTTAATGTTCAGTAGTAACAGATATGCTTCTTTAATATATTTACATTGTATTAAACTACATTCATGTTTAATGGGCGTATATGAGCTGAAACAGGAAGCCTAGCGCATCCCAAATTTATCAACATTAACATTTTAATATAATATTATAGTCATTATGGCTTTTAGAAGAATGTTTTTTTGGGGAGGTGGGCTAGTGCACTATAGACCCCTGTTGTGCGGACTAAGCTTTTGTTCTTAATGACATTTTTTCCTTACATTACTTTTACTTTTATACTTTAAGTAGTTCTGAAAGCAGTACTTTTACACTCTTACTGGAGTAAAAAGCTTCAGTTGATACTTCAACTTGTACAGAAGTATTTTTTAAACCCTAGTATCTATACTTGAACCTGAGTAATGAATTAATGAACAGGCTTGATCTCAATATCATTGTTATGTATTTCCATGAACAAGGGCACATAACAGTCGGAGAAGTCAATATAATATAATGTAATGTGGGTAGGGCTGGGCGATAAAACGATAACGATAATTATCGTGACATAATGTTTCCTAGATAGAACTATTAGATGTAGTCGATAGAAAGTCAGTAGAATTAAGTTCCATCCATGTTTTGAGAGACAACACCAACAGCCAATGATAATGAGAATAGCGCCGCCCCCAAACCAATCAGGTGGCTGAACTAGAGTTCCTGTTTGGTTGAAGCACACAGTAGCGACAGCTTAACCCACGTACTATTAATCTGTTACTGCAGGCGTCACAGTCGAGCAGAGAGAATAAAATAAGAGAAAATAACAGAAAACGTTAAACTACTACTGAAAGAAACATGTTACACGTGTTAATAATCTATAAATAATCTATAAGAGAAGATATACAGATAAACAGGTGCTGTCCTGCTGCTGTGTTGATGAAGCTCTACGGGATGTTTGATCTTCAAGGTCTCGTGTATAGCAGTTGTACTGTTGTGATCATCTCCACTGTGCAGAGCTGACAGAGCACCACACTGTTGTGTTTCTGTGTGAAACATTCCCACAACGTTAGATGTACATGAGAGATTGTAGCTGCAGCTCACGCTCTAGATAAATCCATGCTTTCAGTGGGCGCGGCTACCTTAGCGACGCATCAACACACGTTATGCTAATTCATGTAGTTTTGTAGTGGATAAAGATAAATATATATGTTGTAGGAGTTCGAGTGAGAACACTGAGACAAAGTTTACTTAATAATCTAAAATTCCGAGTAGGAAACTTTATTTTATACTGAAAACAGAATCAATAAACTAACTCCTCATTAGAGCAGACAAAGAGTCGACTCACCGCTATGAGTGAACATAACCAGAGTTCTTTCCTCAGCTAGAACTTAAAGAACCAGCAACAGCCTGATTAACACAGTGTCTGTGTGAATACTGTTCATACTAATACTGCCCCACATATATATATATATATATATATATATATATATATATATATATATATATATATATATATATATATATATATATATATATAGTATGTGTTCTATGGTACATTTGTCTATTTGATAGAAAATAAATCAGAGGATAAAATACAATTTAAGAAAAATTTTACATTTTGATATCTTCACTTCTCACTTAAAGTAAAAAGGCAATAGTGATTTGATTTATATTGTGATATATATCGATATAGACTGATATGAATGTGGGTTACCCTGCAGTTCTTTATCTGATACTCTAGAATTATGACTCTTCAACAATTCGGAGGATCCAGTAATAAACATGCTATACATTGCCACAGAGGAAGGGTGCCCAAGCCTGGTCCCTGAGATCTTTCACCTTGGAGAGTTCAGATCACATCCAACACACCTGGTTCTAATATTCAGATGTTCCCAGGAGGGCTTTAGTACCTGGATCAGGTGCACTGGCTTAGTGGTAGAGATCAACTTTGCAGGGTGGTAGATGTCCAAGACCAGGACTGAGGACCTCTGCTCTTCTGTAGTTCCCACAGTGACCATAAGAAAGTTCTAAAACTGTGAGACCGATGACAAGACAAAGGTGATGCAGACCATACTGACTGACGTGGACCTACCTGAAGCAGTGGTCAGACCCAGAGTGGTCAGAAGGAGAAACAGGATGGACACCCTCGCTGGCTTCATCATGACCAGTGGCAACAGGACTCCACTTCTCCTCTGAGCTCTCTCACCAGCTGAAGGAAACCTCCTCTCCTCCATCCAGTGGTCATGCTCTCTGGACCAGCATAAACCAGATTACAAGCGACCCCTGAACCCAGTCACAGATATTATTAATACGGGTCTCAACCCTACGGGGCCAAAGTTCTTGGAAATGTTTATCGATCCGATAAAAGATGTTTTGCAGTGAATGTCAGATAGCATAGTGCAGATAAACATTATTGTTCTTAATTAGCAGGTCAAAGTTCACGCAAGGAACGCTTCAGCATGTGACACAGCCGGCAGTTCAGCACTTTTTCAGTCTGGCTGGAATCTTTCTGTTTACCTTTTACAGCCTGCCAGCAGATTTCCAAGGACATTCAATCAGGGGATTGAGAAGGTCATCCCTTCAGCTGGCATTGCTTGAAACATAGAGTTTCACTTGTGTTTAGGATCATTATCCTGTGGTAGACGGCGTCTTTTCAGTCTCATGCTGCCCTTATAATCAACATTTCCATCAATAAGTCTTCTGTATTAATTATTTTACTATTTTATCTTAAAAACTTAGTTTTTTTGGAAATATTTGTTCATCCCAAATATCATGCCTGCAACACATTCTAAAAAAGCTTGCAACAGAAGGTTTACAATTGTGTGTGAGGTTGAAATAAACATGGACATCCCTAAAAAAGACGGCGTCTACAAGGCAGCATGGGTGGATCCCACCAAGTGTGGAGAGGTCAGAGTACACTATATTGCCCAAAGTATTCACTCGTCCCATTCATAACCCATAGGGTGTAATATGATGTCAGTCCAACCTTTGCAGCTATAACAGCTTCAACTCTTCTGGGAAGGCTCTCCACACGGTTTAGGAGAGTGTTTATGGGAATGTTTGACCGTTCTTCCAGAAGACCATCTGTGAGGTCATACACTGATGTTGGACGAGAACGTCTGGCTCACAGTCTCCGCTCTAATTCATCCCAAAGGTGTTCTATCAGGTTGAGGTCAGGACTCTGGACTTGAGGTCAGGACCATTCAGGCCTATTATCCTGATTTATTTATTAGGCACTATCCCAATAATAAATGCAGGCCAGTCAAGTTCTTCCACACCAAACTCGCTCCTCCATGTCTTTATGGAGCTGCTTTGTGCACTGGTGGGCAGTCATGTTGGAACATGAAGGGGCCATCCTCAAACTGTCAAACTTAAACTGGAACTAAGGGTCCGAGCCCATATCCTGAAAAACAACCACACACTATAATCCCCCCTCCACCAAACTTTACACTCGGCACAATGCAGTCAGACAAGTACCGCTCTCCTGGCAACCGCCAAACCTAGACTCGTCCATCGCATTGCCAGACAGAGAAGCATGATTGGTCACTCCAGAGAACACGTCTCCGCTGCTCTAGAGTCCAGTGGCGGCGTGCTTTACTCCACTGACGCTCTGACTTGCGTTTGGTGATGTAAGGCTTGGATGCAGCTGCTCGGCCATGGAGACCCATTCCATGAAGCTCTCTACGCTCTGTTCTTGAGCTGATCTGAAGACCACATGAAGTTTGGAGGTCTGTAGTGATTGACTCTGTAGAAAGTTGGTGACCTCTGTGCACTATGCTCCTCAGCATCCGCTGACCCGCTCTGTCATTGTACGTGTTCTACCACTTGGTGGCGGAGTTGCTGTCGTTCCCAATCACTTCCACTTTGTTAGAACACCACTGACAGTCCACTGTGGAATATTTAGTAGTGAGGAATCTTCACCACTGGACCTGGTGCACAGGTGGCGTCCTATCACGGTACCACGCTGGAGTTCACTGAGCTCCTGAGAGACCCATTCTTTACTAATGTGTGTAGAAGCAGTCTGCATGACTAGCTGCTTGACTTTATACACCTGTGGTAATGGAAGTGATTAGAACACCTGAATTCGTGGATGCAGTGATGGATAACAGTTTATTGAAGTATTCCAGAACCCACATGGCGATATCCATCATATAGCCTATACACATTTCACAATGTTCTTAGTGTTAAATTGCTCTTGTTTCCAGAGCTGGAACACTGGAACGTGTTTGCTGGCATCAATTTCAGCACTTGTTTATTAAATATGCTAAAATTAATTTTTTTAAAATATATATTTTTTAAGATTTTATGAATCACTGCTATATTACAATATTTATAACTGCTATTCCAACATTTTGGAATTGGGTTCATGGTCTGTACTTCAAACTACATTGCACAAGTCATTGCTAATATATGGTCTATATGGTCACTGTCCAAAGAAAAACATGTCTTTCTTCACTTTGAATGGAGGTCAATGGAACCAAAACATTTTCCAAGCTATTTTGCAGCATTTCCATTGGTCCATTCAGCAGCTGCCTTGTTCAAATGATGTAGGCAAAACAAAAATGGACGTATGGATGTATAAAATACATAAACTCTGCTTTTAAAGCAACTTTTAAATGCAGAGTTTATGTGTTTTATATATAAATACCTTCTAAACTGAAGATCCTGTAAAATGAAACCAGGTGTAGTCAACTATGTTTTCATATATTATATATTTATATAATCTCATTTTCTGTATATTCAAATTTAATATGTTATGTGAACTTATAATTAGTGAAGTCACTGTGTATCTTCTTTACGACCTTGCTGAAGGACGGAGCTGACTCAGCACATCTCAGCTTATCTCTCGGTTCTGTTGAAGAAGAATGAGAGATCACAGACGAGTGTGCAAGAGCCGGATCATAAAAGGAAAGTAGGAGGGCGAAGTTAGACAGATAACGGACAGGATTATGTAACTGACTGGCTGCTTTTTTGTAGCGTTGCTGGTCGTGTAGAATCTTTCTATTTAAATATCGTCTCTTGTTTTTAATAAATTAAGTACGTACACAGTGCAGAGTGAAATATTGTAGATGTGTTTGTTCAATATGTTTAGTATTGTTGATGTTATTTAATGTTAAATAATGTTTCTTCATTAATTTTTGTAAAATCATCTATCTGAGAACTCATCATAACTTTTCTATATAAGGAATTCTAAATGTTAATATAACTTAGCTGTGGTTATTTTTATTTAAATTTAATTATAATAATAATGATAATAATGTTATTAGAACTTTTTATATGTACATTTTCATTAGAACTTAATTCTGAATGTTAATTTTATTAGAATTAAATTTTGATATTTATTAAGTTAGAATTTCATTCTAGATATAAATTTATTAGAACTTCATTCTGAGTGTTAATTTCATTTGAGGTTTATTCTGGTTTAAAATTTTAATAGAACTTAATTCTGGATATGAATCGTATTACAACCTCATGGATATTCATTTTATTAGAACTTCATTCCAGATATTACTTTCATTAGAATTTCATTATGGACATTTATTTTCTTAGAACTTCATTCTTGAAATGCCTTTCATTAAAACTTTACTCTGAACATGAAATGTAATTGAACTTTATTCTGGAAATAAATTTTATTAGAACTTGTTTCTGAATATTTTATTAGAATTTAATTCTGAATATTTTATTAGAGCTTCTTTCTGGATATTAGTTTTATTAGAACTCCATTCTGGATGTTAATTTTTATTAGAATTTAGTTCTGATAACAATTTTATTAAAACTTAATTCTAGATATTACTTTTATTAGAATTTCTTTATAGAGGTTTATTTTTTTATTCTTCATTCTAGAAATGCATTTCATTTCATTTGATTATTAATTGTAATAGAATATATTTTGGATATTAATTTTAATATAACTTCATCCTGGATATTAATTTTAATATAACTTCATTTTGAATGTTAGTTTTATTAGAAATTCTAAATTTTAAATATGTTATTGTAACAAAGAGGGAAACTTGAGAGGCGGATACACATGCTAAAAAACACATGAACAGCTACACAGAGCCCACAGAGATATCAATGAATGACAAACACAGAGAGCAAAGAGAGGGAATAAAAAAAACAGGAAACAAGGAACACCTGGGAACAGGAGCAGGTGAGGAGCGTAACATGAGGCTAGAAACAAGGAGGAGCACTGGACCAAAACAAAAACATGAACTCATGGCTAGGACCAGGGATGTAAACAAAGACAGAGACAGACAGGAGAAAGCAGAATGTGACAGTTATTATAATTTCATTCTAAATATTAATTTTATTCATTTTTATTCTGGTTTTAAATTTTATTAGAACTTCATTCTAGATATTACTTTTATTAAAATTTGATTCCAGATGTTTATTTTGTTAGAACTTCATTCCAGAAATGCGCTTTCTTAAAACTTTACTGTGGATATTAACTTTATTAGAACTTCATTCTGAATATTAATTTTATTAGGGTTTTTTTTTAATGTAAGTTTTAATTGAAGTTTATTCTGAATGTTAATCTTGTTAGAACATCATTCTGAATATTTTATTAGAATTTCATTATAGATGTTAACTTCATTAGCTTTTATTCTGGCTTTACATTACATTAATTTTATTAACTTTATTTTGATTGTTAGTTTTATCAGAACGTCACTCTAATGTTTCTAATATTTTATTAGAATTTTATTACAGATTAATATACAGCTCAATTTATAGTTCCAGACACTAAAAGTTGATTTATGCATTTATCTATAACAAAATTATTTTTTTTAAACAGCAATTCCAAACATTTGCACTGCATGAAATATATTTAGCTAAATGTATTTAAGAACAAACACATCTGGTTGAACAAACATATATATTAAATATTTTCTCTCGCACACATACAGATTATATATATATTTATATACATACACACACACATTATACAACTCTTTAATCTGTAGGTGGATTTATGGAGTTAGATCGCCATCTGGTGGCCATAAATCGGCATGAAACACAGAAGCTTCTTTGTTGAGTCATGTAGACTAAAGATTAAGAAAATAAAAAAAAACAGCTGCTGCACTAAAACTACCCACTGTCTCTTCTATCAGCTCCACCTTCTTTCTTCAATAGTCAGGACCCCACAGATCTGTTAACCTCTTCTAATGCACAACATGGGACCCATATTAATTTCCCATGTTATTGTATGTATTGTTGAGTACCTCTTAGATATCCACACTCACTCACGCACACACTCACACCTACGGGCAGTTTAGAGTGAGGATCCTAACATACATGTGTTTGGACTGTGGGAGGAAACCGGAGTACCAGGAGGAACCCACTCAAACACAGAGTGGGCACACCACCGTACTACACCACCATACTAACCACTACACCACCATACTAACCACTACACCACCATACTGACCACTACACCACCATACTGACCACTACACCACCATACTGACCACTACACCACCGTACTATACTCTTACTAATAAACCACTACACCACCATACTGACCACTACACCACCATACTAACCACTACACCACCATACTAACCACTACACCACCATACTAACCACTACACCATCATACTGACCACTACACCACCATACTAACCACTACACCACCATACTAACCACTACACCATCATACTGACCACTACACCACCATACTAACCACTACACCACCATACTAACCACTACACCACCATACTAACCACTACACCACCATACTGACCACTACACCACCATACTGACCACTACACCACCGTACTATACTCTTACTAATAAACCACTACACCACCATACTGACCACTACACCACCATACTAACCACTACACCACCATACTAACCACTACACCACCATACTAACCACTACACCATCATACTGACCACTACACCACCATACTAACCACTACACCACCATACTGACCACTACACCACCATACTGACCACTACACCACCATACTAACCACTACACCACCGTACTAACCATTACACCACCATACTGACCACTACACCACCGTACTGACCACTACACCACCGTACTAACCACTACACCACCGTACTGACCACTACACCACCATACTAACCACTACACCACCATACTGACCACTACACCACCATACTAACTACTACACCACCGTACTAACCACTACACCACCGTACTAACCACTACACCACCGTACTAACCACTACACCACCATACTAACCACTACACCACCTTACTAACCACTACACCACCGTACTAACCACTACACCACCATACTGACCACTACACCACCATACTAACCACTACACCACCATACTAACCACTACACCACCGTACTAACCACTACACCACCATACTAACCACTACACCACCGTACTAACCACTACAGCACCGTACTAACCACTACACCACCATACTAACCACTACACTACCATACTAACCACTACACCACCATACTAACCACTACACCACCGTACTAACCACTACACCACCGTACTACACCACCATACTAACCACTACACCACCATACTGACCACTACACCACCATACTGACCACTACACCACCATACTGACCACTACACCACCGTACTATACTCTTACTAATAAACCACTACACCGTACAGCACCGTACTAACCACTACACCACCATACTAACCACTACACTACCATACTAACCACTACACCACCATACTAACCACTACACCACCGTACTAACCACTACACCACCGTACTACACCACCATACTAACCACTACACCACCATACTAACCACTACACCACCATACTGACCACTACACCACCATACTGACCACTACACCACCATACTGACCACTACACCACCGTACTATACTCTTACTAATAAACCACTACACCACCATACTGACCACTACACCACCATACTAACCACTACACCACCATACTAACCACTACACCACCATACTAACCACTACACCATCATACTGACCACTACACCACCATACTAACCACTACACCACCATACTAACCACTACACCATCATACTGACCACTACACCACCATACTAACCACTACACCACCATACTAACCACTACACCACCATACTAACCACTACACCACCATACTGACCACTACACCACCATACTGACCACTACACCACCATACTGACCACTACACCACCATACTGACCACTACACCACCATACTGACCACTACACCACCATACTGACCACTACACCACCGTACTATACTCTTACTAATAAACCACTACACCACCATACTGACCACTACACCACCATACTAACCACTACACCACCATACTAACCACTACACCACCATACTAACCACTACACCATCATACTGACCACTACACCACCATACTAACCACTACACCACCATACTGACCACTACACCACCATACTGACCACTACACCACCATACTAACCACTACACCACCGTACTAACCATTACACCACCATACTGACCACTACACCACCGTACTGACCACTACACCACCGTACTAACCACTACACCACCGTACTGACCACTACACCACCATACTAACCACTACACCACCATACTGACCACTACACCACCATACTAACTACTACACCACCGTACTAACCACTACACCACCGTATTAACCACTACACCACCGTACTAACCACTACACCACCATACTAACCACTACACCACCTTACTAACCACTACACCACCGTACTAACCACTACACCACCATACTGACCACTACACCACCATACTAACCACTACACCACCATACTAACCACTACACCACCGTACTAACCACTACACCACCATACTAACCACTACACCACCGTACTAACCACTACAGCACCGTACTAACCACTACACCACCATACTAACCACTACACTACCATACTAACCACTACACCACCATACTAACCACTACACCACCGTACTAACCACTACACCACCGTACTACACCACCATACTAACCACTACACCACCATACTGACCACTACACCACCATACTGACCACTACACCACCGTACTATACTCTTACTAATAAACCACTACACCGTACAGCACCGTACTAACCACTACACCACCATACTAACCACTACACTACCATACTAACCACTACACCACCATACTAACCACTACACCACCGTACTAACCACTACACCACCGTACTACACCACCATACTAACCACTACACCACCATACTAACCACTACACCACCATACTGACCACTACACCACCATACTGACCACTACACCACCATACTGACCACTACACCACCGTACTATACTCTTACTAATAAACCACTACACCACCATACTGACCACTACACCACCATACTAACCACTACACCACCATACTAACCACTACACCACCATACTAACCACTACACCACCATACTAACCACTACACCATCATACTGACCACTACACCACCATACTAACCACTACACCACCATACTAACCACTACACCACCATACTAACCACTACACCACCATACTGACCACTACACCACCATACTGACCACTACACCACCATACTAACCACTACACCACCATACTAACCACTACACCACCATACTAACCACTACACCACCATACTAACCACTACACCATCATACTGACCACTACACCACCATACTAACCACTACACCACCATACTAACCACTACACCACCATACTAACCACTACACCACCATACTGACCACTACACCACCGTACTATACTCTTACTAATAAACCACTACACCACCATACTGACCACTACACCACCATACTAACCACTACACCACCATACTAACCACTACACCACCATACTAACCACTACACCATCATACTGACCACTACACCACCATACTAACCACTACACCACCATACTGACCACTACACCACCATACTGACCACTACACCACCATACTAACCACTACACCACCGTACTAACCATTACACCACCATACTGACCACTACACCACCGTACTGACCACTACACCACCGTACTAACCACTACACCACCGTACTGACCACTACACCACCATACTAACCACTACACCACCATACTGACCACTACACCACCATACTAACTACTACACCACCGTACTAACCACTACACCACCGTACTAACCACTACACCACCGTACTAACCACTACACCACCATACTAACCACTACACCACCTTACTAACCACTACACCACCGTACTAACCACTACACCACCATACTGACCACTACACCACCATACTAACCACTACACCACCATACTAACCACTACACCACCGTACTAACCACTACACCACCATACTAACCACTACACCACCGTACTAACCACTACAGCACCGTACTAACCACTACACCACCATACTAACCACTACACTACCATACTAACCACTACACCACCGTACTAACCACTATACCACCATACTAACCACTACACCACCATACTAACCACTACACCACCTTACTAACCACTACACCACCGTACTAACCACTACACCACCGTACTAACCACTACACCACCGTACTAACCACTACACCACCATACTAACCACTACACCACCGTACTAACCACTACACCACCGTACTAACCACTACACCACCATACTAACCCCTACACCACCATACTAACCCCTACACCACCATACTAACCACTACAGCACTTTTGTAAATCTATTAAAATCAGTTTATTTCAGTATGTAATGTTCCAAGTGTTCATTAAAAAATCTTGTTTATGATCAAATCATTATTTTAATTCTTATTTATTTACTTCATGAACAAAAATAGTGTCTGTAAATAGAAGGCAGTGATACAAAATGATTTTTTAAAAATATATTAAAGATTAATATAGAAGATAAAATCTCAGTCAGGTCACTTTTGACCCAGGTTGTGCATCAAAGGCTTAAATAAACACATCTGTTCCAGAACGTTTCGTTACTCATAGCAGATACTGTACATTTCCAGGTTGTTCCTCGAATCAGTCCATGTTCTCCGGCTTCTTCGGCTGTTTTTTCCAAGTAAAAAATAAACCTCTGAACTGGGAACTTCCTGTAATGGATCCAGTTTGAACTGAATGTCTATAAACAGGAACACCAAACAAAGAAATCGGTGTTTTAATGAATAACAGCAGCAGTGAAAGCCCACATATTACCTTCTCCTGGTTTCTAGACCTTCACCAATGCTCAGTCTCTAAACTGCTGTCAGAACAGCGTTTGGGTTGTGGACGATTCTCAGCCAACCCTGGTCAACAGTAGCCCTGTGGTCAGAATCTGACCAGTGATGAATGGGTTGTGGGGGAATTGTGCAGCAAACAAAGGGGGCTCCAGTCTGTATTTACATTAGTAGACCTACAAGGTCTTATACAATTCAACCTATATAGAGGACCGGGACTGTTCACAGTGGTGGTCAATGGAACCAGACGTCCAAAACCTCTAAAAGCTATTACAGTAAGTGTGTGTATATATATATATATATATATATATATATATATATATATATATGCTGTCTACGTGCTGAGGCAATATAGTCCCCCAAAGAAAATGTATTATTATTTTCAACAGATTTTACCATTAACAACATTTAGACAAACTCAGAAGATACGTGTAGGTTCACTGGTGGGTTTCATAGTAAATACAATGTCTAGATTTGTGTTGTAGACATGGAGACCCCTGGTTTCCATCACCACCACCACTGTAAACACCATCTGAACCGTTTCACACTACTCTAAATCTTTCTGTATACACCTCAGACACTCTGTAATGTAGAAATGTTGAAACGTCTGTGCTTCAGGAACATGTCCACTCCTACTACCTTGTTGGTCCACCTTGTAGATCTGCTGCTGCACAGTTTGTGTTCCTCTAGTCCTTCATCAGTGGTCACAGGACTCCACCCACAGGACAGTCTGGATAGTTTTGGTAGTGGACGATTCTCAGTCCAGCAGTGACACTGATGTGCTGAGAATGACCCACCTCCCTATTAGTACCTGCTCCGTGGGGGTCCTGAGCATTGAAGATCAGGTTGACAAAGTATGCAGAGGAACAGATGGACTACAGTCTGTAAGTGTAGAACTACAAAGTGCTTCTATACAGTCATTGGAGCTGATGGGGGTAATTTCTTACAGGTCCTTCAGGGAGGACTTCTGAGATTTCTCTGAAACTGAAACTCCAAACTGTTCTTAGTAATCAGATTTCTCTGAATGTTACTCCCCCAGACCAGGACCCTAATCACAATCTCAGCAGTTTCATAGTAGTGTGTGAGTATTTACAGGCAGAGCTTTCTTTGCATTGCAATCTAAGGACCAGTAGGCTGGGGACAGCGGACCTTGTTATGTAAACAACACTTTCCAAAGCAGCCGTCCCTCCAGCTTCTAATAATACTTCCTTCAATTGTGGGTTTAAACACATGTTGCTTGGGTTAGAATGGTCATTGTTCCTCAAACCTCGAATCAAGATGGACCTTTTAAGCGTTCTAGATCTTTTTTTTTTGCTAAATATTTTCAAAATAATGTCTTATTAAGGATTCTTCAATAAAAAGAAACCACCCCACAGGGATGTCTCCAGGTTGATTGTGATTGTTTTGTAAATTCTCTTTACTGTACACACTTCATGGAGTTCCTAGACCTGCAAGCAAAAGTGTCCACATGTAAACTATTCTTATTTGCTACCTAGCGGCTATTGGCCTACACAGAATGACCTGCTAAACTTTCAGCTCTTTTTTAGTTAAATGAATAGTAGTGAACCAGTAGTCTTCCCAATCCCACTCCTACCAATAAACCAGCCCCGTGTCCCCATACCCTTAACAGTGAACCAGTCTAGTCTTCCCAATCCCACTCCTACCAATAAACCAGCCCAGTGTCCCCATACCCTTAACAGTGAACCAGCCTAGTCTCCCCAATCCTATACTCCTACCAATAAACCAGCCCAGTGTCCCCATAACCCTTAACAGTGAACCAGTAGTCTTCCAATCCCACTCCTACCAATAAACCAGCCCCGTGTCCCCATACCCTTAACAGTAAACCAGCCTAGTCTCCCCAATCCTATACTCCTACCAATAAACCAGCCCAGTGTCCCCATACCCTTAACAGTGAACCAGCCTAGTCTCCCCAATCCTATACTCCTACCAATAAACCAGCCCAGTGTCCCCATACCCTTAACAGTGAACCAGTAGTCTTCCCAATCCCACTCCTACCAATAAACCAGCCCCGTGTCCCCATACCCTTAACAGTAAACCAGCCTAGTCTCCCCAATCCTATACTCCTACCAATAAACCAGCCCAGTGTCCCCATACCCTTAACAGTGAACCAGCCTAGTCTCCCCAATCCCATACTCCTACCAATAAACCAGCCCAGTGTCCCCATACCCTTAACAGTGAACCAGTAGTCTTCCCAATCCCACTCCTACCAATAAACCAGCCCCGTGTCCCCATACCCTTAACAGTAAACCAGCCTAGTCTCCCCAATCCCACTCCTACCAATAAACCAGCCCAGTGTCCCCATACCCTTAACAGTAAACCAGCCTAGTCTCCCCAATCCTATACTCCTACCAATAAACCAGCCCAGTGTCCCCATACCCTTAACAGTAAACCAGCCTAGTCTCCCCAATCCCATACTCCTACCAATAAACCAGCCCAGTGTCCCCATACCCTTAACAGTGAACCAGCCCTGTCTCCCCAATCCTATACTCCTACCAATAAACCAGCCCAGTGTCCCCATACCCTTAACAGTAAACCAGCCTAGTCTCCCCAATCCCATACTCCTACCAATAAACCAGCCCAGTGTCCCCATACCCTTAACAGTAAACCAGCCTAGTCTCCCCAATCCCATACTCCTACCAATAAACCAGCCCCGTGTCCCCATACCCTTAACAGTGAACCAGCCCTGTCTCCCCAATCCTATACTCCTACCAATAAACCAGCCCCATGTCCCCATACCCTTAACAGTAAACCAGCCTAGTCTCCCCAATCCCATACTCTTACCAATAAACCAGCTCAGTGTCCCTATACCCTTAACAGTGAACCAGCCCTGTCTCCCCAATCCTATACTCCTACCAATAAACCAGCCCCATGTCCCCATACCCTTAACAGTAAACCAGCCTAGTCTCCCCCAATCCCATACTCTTACCAATAAACCAGCTCAGTGTCCCCATACCCTTAACAGTGAACCAGCCTAGTCTCCCCAATCCCATACTCTTACTAATAAACCAGCCCCGTGTCCCCATACCCTTAACAGTAAACCAGCCTAGTCTCCCCAATCCCATACTCCTACCAATAAACCAGCCCCGTGTCCCCATACCCTTAACAGTAAACCAGCCCTGTCTCCCCCAATCCTATACTCCTACCAATAAACCAGCCCCATGTCCCCATACCCTTAACAGTAAACCAGCCTAGTCTCCCCCAATCCCATACTCTTACCAATAAACCAGCTCAGTGTCCCTATACCCTTAACAGTGAACCAGCCCTGTCTCCCCAATCCTATACTCCTACCAATAAACCAGCCCCATGTCCCCATACCCTTAACAGTAAACCAGCCTAGTCTCCCCAATCCCATACTCTTACCAATAAACCAGCTCAGTGTCCCCATACCCTTAACAGTGAACCAGCCTAGTCTCCCCAATCCCATACTCTTACTAATAAACCAGCCCCGTGTCCCCATACCCTTAACAGTGAACCAGCCCTGTCTCCCCAATCCCATACTCTTACTAATAAACCAGCCCCGTGTCCCCATACCCTTAACAGTGAACCAGCCCTGTCTCCCCAATCCCATACTCTTACTAATAAACCAGCCCCGTGTCCCTATACCCTTAACAGTAAACCAGCCTAGTCTCCCCAATCCTATACTCTTACCAATAAACCAGCCCCATGTCCCCATACCCTTAACAGTAAACCAGCCTAGTCTCCCCAATCCCATACTCTTACTAATAAACCAGCCCCGTGTCCCCATACCCTTAACAGTGAACCAGCCCTGTCTCCCCAATCCCATACTCTTACTAATAAACCAGCCCCGTGTCCCCATACCCTTAACAGTGAACCAGCCCTGTCTCCCCAATCCCATACTCTTACTAATAAACCAGCCCCGTGTCCCCATACCCTTAACAGTGAACCAGCCCTGTCTCCCCAATCCCATACTCTTACTAATAAACCAGCCCCGTGTCCCTATACCCTTAACAGTAAACCAGCCTAGTCTCCCCAATCCTATACTCCTACCAATAAACCAGCCCCGTGTCCCCATACCCTTAACAGTGAACCGGCCCTGTATCCCCATATCCCTACCAATGAACAAGTCCTGTATCCACATACCCTTACCAATGAACCCGTGCATGCATGACACATATTGCTCAATACTATAAAGAACTACCATTTCACATAAATTCATACCAGAGCTTTATCCAATGAACTTGAGAATTTTGTTAAAAAAATATACAAAACACACACACATACACAAACACACACACTCACACACACATATGCCACAGGGAGTTCTCCATGTTGATGGTGATTGTTTTGTAAATTCTCTTTACGGTACACCCTTCATGAAGTTCATAGCTCCTCAAGCAACAATCTACACATGTAAACCACTCTTATTTACTATATGGCGGCTATTGGCCTATGAACGTTCAACTCTTGTTGAGTGAATATCAGTGAACCAGCCCAGTCTCTCTATCTCCATACCCCTACCAGTGAACCAGACCAGTTTCTCCATCTCCATACCCCTACCAGTGAACCAGACCAGTTTCTCCATCTCCATACCCCTACCAGTGAACCAGACCAGTTTCTCCATCTCCATACCCCTACCAGTGAACCAGACCAGTTTCTCCATCTCCATACCCCTACCAGTGAACCAGCCCAGTTTCTCCATCTCCATACCCCTACCAGTGAACCAGCCCTGCATCCCTATATCCTTACCCATCACCAACCCAATCTCCCCAAATCCAGTGAACCATGCCTGTCTCCTTATTCCCACACCTCTAGCAATAAACTAGCATTTCTTCCCCATACCCCTAGAAGTGAACCGACCCTGTGTCCCCATCGCAATATACCTACCAGCAAGCTACCCCTGTTACCCCATTCTCTCACCTCTACCAATAAAGTAGCCCTGTCTCCATATACCCCCAACCAATGAACCTGGCCAGTCCCCCATTCCCACACCCCTACCAATAAAGTAGCCCTGTCTCCCCATACTGCAACAAGTGAACCAACCTCTCTCCCCATGGCAGATACCTCTACCAGCCAACGACCCCTTGTCACCCCATTCCCACACCCCTAACAATAAAGTAGCCCTATCTCTCTATACACCACCAATGAACCAGCCCTCTCTCCCCATTCTAATAACCCAACCAGTAAACCGCCCCCTTCTCACCATACACATACCCTTACCAATGAATCAGCCCCATCTCCACATACACATACCCTTACCAATGAATCAGCCCCATCTCCACATCCACATACCCCACACCAGTGAACCAGCCCTGTCTTTCCAACCACATACCCCTACCAATGAATCAGCCCCATCTCCACATCCACATACCCTTACCAATGAATCAGCCCCATCTCCACATCCACATACCCCACACCAGTGAATCAGCCCCGTCTCCACATCCACATACCCCTACCAATGAATCAGCCCCATCTCCACATCCACATACCCTTACCAATGAATCAGCCCCATCTCCACATCCACATACCCCACACCAGTGAACCAGCCCTGTCTTTCCAACCACATACCCCTATCAATGAATCAGCCCCATCTCCACATACACATACCCTTACCAATGAATCAGCCCCATCTCCACATCCACATACCCCTACCAATGAATCAGCCACATCCACATACCCCCACCAACGAATCAGCCCCATCTCCACATCCAGATACCCCTACCAGTGAATCAGCCCCGTCTCCACATCCACATACCCCTACCAACGAATCAGCCCCATCTCCACATCCACATACCCCACACCAGTAAACCAGCCCTGTCTTTCCAACCACATACCCCTATCAATGAATCAGCCCCATCTCCACATCCACATACCCCTACCAACGAATCAGCCCCATCTCCACATCCAGATACCCCTACCAGTGAATCAGCCCCGTCTCCACATCCACATACCCCTACCAATGAATCAGCCCCATCTCCACATCCACATACCCCTACCAATGAATCAGCCCCATCTCCACATCCACATACCCCACACCAGTGAACCAGCCCTGTCTTTCCAACCACATACCCCTACCAATGAATCAGCCCCATCTCCACATCCACATACCCCTACCAACGAATCAGCCCCATCTCCACATCCAGATACCCCTACCAGTGAATCAGCCCCGTCTCCACATCCACATACCCCTACCAATGAATCAGCCCCATCTCCACATCCACATACCCCTACCAACGAATCAGCCCCATCTCCACATCCAGATACCCCTACCAGTGAATCAGCCCCGTCTCCACATCCACATACCCCTACCAATGAATCAGCCCCATCTCCACATCCACATACCCCTACCAACGAATCAGCCCCATCTCCACATCCAGATACCCCTACCAGTGAATCAGCCCCGTCTCCACATCCACATACCCCTACCAATGAATCAGCCCCATCTCCACATCCACATACCCCTACCAATGAATCAGCCACATCCACATACCCCTCCCAACGAATCAGCCCCATCTCCACATCCACATACCCCTACCAACGAATCAGCCCCATCTCCACATCCACATACCCCTACCAACGAATCAGCCCCATCTCCACATCCACATACCCCTACCAACGAATCAGCCCCATCTCCACATCCACATACCCCTACCAACGAATCAGCCCCATCTCCACATCCACATACCCCCTACCAACGAATCAGCCCCATCTCCACATCCACATACCCCTACCAACGAATCAGCCCCATCTCCACATCCACATACCCCTACCAACGAATCAGCCCCATCTCCACATCCAGATACCCCTACCAGTGAATCAGCCCCGTCTCCACATCCACATACCCCTACCAACGAATCAGCCCCATCTCCACATCCACATACCCCTACCAACGAATCAGCCCCATCTCCACATCCACATACCCCTACCAACGAATCAGCCCTATCTCCACATCCACATACCCCTACCAACGAATCAGCCCCGTCTCCACATCAACATCCTCATATACCCGCCAAGTAAGCAGCACTTTCACCCCATTCCCATACCCCAACCAGTATTCCAGCCCTGCCCCACAGGGCAGGTCATACTGACCCCCACTCCTCTTATTACTCTAAGAGGCCTGTCAGTCACATTAACAGTTCACTTAAGTACCAGTGATTAGAACATACTGGAAAATAGTTTCAGCTATAGACAGGGCGGGAGTGGGCCCCTTTTTCAGCCCGGGACTTTTATGCCCAAATCCGGGCCACTTTTTCCATGGAGGTAGAATTTTAAAATGCATTTTTATTGGGTATAAGTTCAAGTGTTTGTTGGTAAGTTAACAGAAAACACTTCACTTCAAATTTAAATCAGATAAAGATTTAAAAGATGAAAAATGTGAAAAAGATGAAAATGTATGTGCATAAGCAATAAATTGAAATTAAAATAATTTAAAATTAAAATTTCATTTTTCTTCCCAACAGAGAGGAGCTCTATTACTAGATTTACACTAAACTCTTAAATAGCTTCACTACATGCATGTTTAGTAGCTACTTACAGCATCAACAGCCTCCTAAGCAGTGCACTGGCTTCTCAACTTTATTAATAACTGTGTCTATAGACATGAGAATTTCCTTCTCTGTACATTAACATTAACACAATTTAACATATATCACGTCTCTGTGTTATATTTTACATTACAGATAACTATCTTAGTTATTATACAGATATAAATAACTCTGTTAGACTATCCTCTACCTGTCCCTTCAGTAAACATGGACTTCTCGGGATCATCAGTAGTGTTGGAAGGGGTTTGCTGCTCCGAGGCTACAAAAACATTTCATTAATGAGTTCAGCTATGAATATACTACACTTCTAAATTATATTTATTATTTTCAGATTGAAACTGGATATGTGTGATTAATGCTGTGTAGCCTATTGGGCTCTACTAAATAAACTACGCTAAGCTGTCACTGACAATACAGACTTATTTCCATATCTCTGTTTACCGGCTGTAACTGGGGGTCCGTCCTCCAGATGACTCGTGGGCCCAACAAACTTAAACATTTGGAAGGGGAGAATTCCCTCAGATGGTAGAACCCACCTTATCTACAGCGATGTAGGGGCTGTGCTGTCAGATAAACCAGCCCTGTGTCCCCATACCCTTAACAGTAAACCAGCCTAGTCTCCCCAATCCCACTCCTACTAATAAACCAGCCCCGTGCCCCCACGGGGAGATGAATGGAGAATGAATTGATATTTGAATGGAGAATGAATGGAAGAAGAAGATTAGATAAGTGATAGATAAGTGTCAAAATTATTTTTCCCATCCAACCAACCCCAAACTCGAGACTGACATGAGCCGATCCATCAGAAATCCTCCCGAATCTCCCGAATAGCCACTCCGGGCCTGGCTATAGACCCATGAACATCTAATAAAGGTGCATTTGTATCTTCACATTACAATGTGTACCTTCACTGGATCTTCAGTCTGCATTGTACCTTAACAGAACTTGTTGGTCATCTTATCTTCACTGCACACATACTGCACAATACTGTAGAGAACTGCAGCCCCATGTTATTTAATACCAGAAGATCATCTAATAAATTTTGAAATTTTGTAATCAAAAGAAAAATGACACAAAACACACACGCATGCCACGGGAATGTCTCCACGTTGATGGTGCTTGTTTTGTAAATTCTTCTTGCTGTGCATCCTTCAAAGCCCTGCAGGCAACAGTCTCCACATGTAAACTATTCTTATTTACTACCTGCAGGCGATTGGCCCACACAGAACTGACCTCCTAAACTTATAGCTCTTTAAACCAGCCCAGTCTCCCCATCTCCACGGAAACAGCACCCTCTTTCACCTCCCACACCCTGATAATGAACTAGCCCTGCTTCCCCATACCCCTCTCACTTCTCTACATGTCTAATCCACAGTTATTCTCACTCCTTTATGTGTCTAATCCACAGTTATACTGACTCTCACTCCTCTATGTGTCTAATCCACAGTTATACTGACCATCACTCCTTTATGTGTCTAATCCACAGTTATACTGACTCTCACTCCTCTATGTGTCTAATCCACAGTCATACTGACCATCACTCCTCTATGTGTCTAATCCACAGTTATACAGACCCTCACTCTTCTATGTGTCTAATCCACAGTCATACTGACTCTCACTCCTCTATGTGTCTAATCCACAGTCATACTGACTCTCACTCCTCTATGTGTCTAATCCACAGTCATACTGACTCTCACTCCTCTATGTGTCTAATCCACAGTCATACTGACTCTCACTCCTCTATGTGTCTAATCCACAGTCATACTGACCCTCACTCCTCTATGTGTCTAATCCACAGTTATACAGACCCTCACTCCTCTATGTGTCTAATCCACAGTCATACTGACCATCACTCCTCTATGTGTCTAATCCACAGTCATACTGACCATCACTGCTCTATGTGTCTAATCCACAGTTATACAGACCCTCACTCCTCTACGTGTCTAATCTTCAGTCATACTGACCCTCACTCCTCTATGTGTCTAATCTTCAGTCATACTGACCCTCACTCCACTATGTGTCTAATCTTCAGTCATACTGACCCTCACTCCTCTATGTGTCTAATCCACAGTCATACTGACCATCACTGCTCTATGTGTCTAATCCACAGTTATACAGACCCTCACTCCTCTATGTGTCTAATCTTCAGTCATACTGACCCTCACTCCTCTATGTGTCTAATCTTCAGTCATACTGACCCTCACTCCACTATGTGTCTAATCTTCAGTCATACTGACCCTCACTCCTCTATGTGTCTAATCTTCAGTCATACTGACCCTCACTCCTCTATGTGTCTAATCCACAGTTATACAGACCCTCACTCCTCTATGTGTCTAATCCACAGTTATACAGACCCTCACTCCTCTACGTGTCTAATCTTCAGTCATACTGACCCTCACTCCTCTATGTGTCTAATCTTCAGTCATACTGACCCTCACTCCACTATGTGTCTAATCTTCAGTCATACTGACCCTCACTCCTCTATGTGTCTAATCCACAGTCATACTGACCATCACTGCTCTATGTGTCTAATCCACAGTTATACTGACTCTCACTCCTCTATGTGTCTAATCCACAATAGTACTGAACCTCACTCCTCTATGTGTCTAATCTTCAGTCGACTGACTCTCACTCCTCTATGTGTCTAATCTTCAGTCATACTGACCATCACTCCTCTATGTGTCTAATCCACAGTTATACAGACCCTCACTCCTCTATGTGTCTAATCCACAGTTATACAGACCCTCACTCCTCTATGTGTCTAATCCACAGTCATACTGACCCTCACTCCTCTATGTGTCTAATCCACAGTCATACTGACCCTCACTCCTCTATGTGTCTAATAAACGGTCATACTGACTCTCACTCCTCTATGTGTCTAATCCACAGTCATACTGACCCTCACTCCTCTATGTGTCTAATCCACAGTCATACTGACCCTCACTCCTCTATTTGTCTAATCTACAGTCATACTGACTCTCACTCCTCTATGTGTCTAATCCACAATAGTACTGAACCTCACTCCTCTATGTGTCTAATCCACAGTCATACTGACTCTCACTTCTCTATGTGTCTAATCTTCAGTCATACTGACCCTCACTCCTCTATTTGTCTAATCTACAGTCATACTGATTCTCACTCCTCTATGTATCTAATCCACGGTCATACTGACCATCACTCCTCTATGTGTCTAATCCACAGTTATACAGACCCTCACTCCTCTATGTGTCTAATCCACAGTTATACAGACCCTCACTCCTCTATGTGTCTAATCCACAGTCATACTGACCCTCACTCCTCTATGTGTCTAATCCACAGTCATACTGACCCTCACTCCTCTATGTGTCTAATAAACGGTCATACTGACTCTCACTCCTCTATGTGTCTAATCCACAGTCATACTGACCCTCACTCCTCTATGTGTCTAATCCACAGTCATACTGACCCTCACTCCTCTATTTGTCTAATCTACAGTCATACTGACTCTCACTCCTCTATGTGTCTAATCCACAATAGTACTGAACCTCACTCCTCTATGTGTCTAATCCACAGTCATACTGACTCTCACTTCTCTATGTGTCTAATCTTCAGTCATACTGACCCTCACTCCTCTATTTGTCTAATCTACAGTCATACTGATTCTCACTCCTCTATGTATCTAATCCACGGTCACACTGACTCTCACTCCTCTATGTGTCTAATCCACAGTCATACTGACCCTCACTCCTCTATGTGTCTAATCCACAGTTATACAGACCCTCACTCCTCTATGTGTCTAATCCACAGTCATACTGACCCTCACTCCTCTATGTGTCTAATCCACAGTTATACAGACCCTCACTCCTCTATGTGTCTAATCCACAGTCATACTGACCATCACTTCTCTATGTGTCTAATCCACAATAGTACTGAACCTCACTCCTCTAGGTGTCTAATCTTCAGTCGACTGACTCTCACTCCTTTATGTGTCTAATCCACAGTCATACTAACCCTCACTCTTCTATTCGTCTAATCTTTAGTCGTACTGACCCTCACTCCTCTATGTGTCTAATCCACAGTCATACTGACTCTCACTCCTCTATGTGTCTAATCCACAGTCATACTGACCCTCACTCCTCTATGTGTCTAATCCACAGTCATACTGACCCTCACTCCTCTATGTGTCTAATCTACAGTCATACAGACCCTCACTCCTCTATGTGTCTAATCCACAGTCATACTGACCCTCACTCCTCTATGTGTCTAATCTTCAGTCATACTGACCCTCACTCATCTATGTGTCTAATCCACAGTCATACTAACCCTCACTCCTCTATGTGTCTAATCCACAGTCATACTAACCCTCACTCCTCTATGTGTCTAATCCACAGTCATACTGACCATCACTGCTCTATGTGTCTAATCTTCAGTCATACTGACCCTCACTCCTCTATGTGTCTAATCCACAGTCATACTAACCCTCACTCCTTTATGTGTCTAATCCACAGTTATACAGACCCTCACTCCTCTATGTGTCTAATCCACAGTCATACTGACCATCACTTCTCTATGTGTCTAATCCACAATAGTACTGAACCTCACTCCTCTAGGTGTCTAATCTTCAGTAGACTGACCATCACTCCTTTATGTGTCTAATCCACAGTCATACTAACCCTCACTCTTCTATTTGTCTAATCTTTAGTCGTACTGACCCTCACTCCTCTGTGTCTAATCCACAGTCATACTGACTCTCACTCATCTATGTGTCTAATCCACAGTCGTACTGACCCCTTATTTCTCTATGTGTCTAATCCACAGTCATACTGACCCTCACTCCTCTATGTGTCTAATCTTCAGTCATACTGACTCTCACTCATCTATGTGTCTAATCCACAGTCCTACTGACCCTCACTTCTCTATGTGTCTAATCTTCAGTCGTACTGACTCTCACTCCTCTATGTGTCTAATCCACAGCCATACTGACCCTCACTCCTGTATTTGTCTAATCTTCAGTTGTACTGACCCTCACTTCTCTATGTGTCTAATCTTCAGTCATACTGACTCTCACTCCTCTATGTGTCTAATCTTCAGTGGTACTGACCCTCACTCCTCTTATTAGACTGAGTGGCCTATCAGTCACAATAAGAGTTCATTTAACTACCAGCAATAGAAAAGACCCCAGAACGTCTAGTTAACGTACAAATGGGATCTAGATATACCCTTATGGCTGTTGCAAATGGCATGTTATAAAATTCTTATATTTTACTTGTATCGTCCCATTTTTATCTTAAGATTTCAATGTTTACCTTCACCAAACTTCATGTATCTTGGGGGCTATTTAAGATAAGCTCTTATATTCACTGCACACATACTGAAAGATACTATAAAGAACAACGGTTCCACATTATTTAATACCAGGACTGTTTTCAATGAACTTAAGAGTTAGACACGTCACAAAATACACACACACACACATATGCCACAGGGGGTTCTCCATGTTGATGGTGATTGTTTTGTAAATTGTCTTTACTGTGCACCCTTCATAAAGTTCACAGAGCTCCAAGCAACAATCTACGCATGTAAACTACTCTTATTTGCTACCTGGCGGCTATTGGCCCACACAGAATCAGCGGACTGAATACAAATAAACTAGCCCTGTATCCCATCTCCATCTCCATCTTTATATCCCTACCAACGGGCCAGCCCTGTCTCCTTAGCTCTACGTCCCTAGAATTGTTCTAGAATTTAGAATTTACCAATGAACTAAACCTGTATCCCCATTGCATAAAAGATGGGTTCTTTAGAGAATATCAAGTGTCCCACTGTTTGCAGGTTTGGCATCGTCTAATGGTGCTGGGGCACAACATTCTATGGCATATGGTGGTCTATGGTGCTGGGGCCCAATATGTTATGGCCTATGATGGTCTATGGTGCTGGGGCCCAATATGCTATAATCTATGGTGATCTATGGTGCTGGGGCCCAATATACTATGGTTTATGATGGTCTATGGGGCTCTACGGTGCTGGGGCCCAAGGTACCCCTGCAGTGAGCTAGGTATAGATGAAACTATAAAGAGCTATGAACATTAGAAGACATTTTAGAAGACTTAATATTAGTTGATATTGGCTAGCTAGGCATGTTCCTGCAATATCATTAATACAAGATAAATAATCTGCCGATACAGTGAGATCATTTGGCTTAAAACAAAGAACTAATGACTAGTTAAAGCAACTTATACAAGTTAAAACAAGTTATATCAACTAGATATGAGATCACCTGATTTTTCAACAATGAATGGGCTCCCATTGCAAAAATTATTATGAAAATGCAATTATTTTAATTACTTGATATTAATAAGTCTCAAATAAACTGATAATCTCAGGGTATTCCACTCTGCTCAGGATTATAACTAATAAATCATTTTAAATATTATCTCCAAATTCTGAAATAATAATGTCATAGCATTTTGAGCAACTTTCATTGTTTTAATCTAAGATAATCTAAGTGTATGGCATAAAGTACTGAAGTCACAGCATTTTTTATATATGTTCTCATTCTTATGCTATAGTACATCACAATTATGTGATACTAAAGTATAATTATGAGATATGACCATCTAGTAAAACATGAAATACATGTCAAACCTTTCATTTGTTGCCTAAATGTAAAATTCAGCAGATGAACAATCATTTTGTAGTAACGTGTGTTCTCTGTAAACAATGTATCATGTGACCGGGGTGCCCAAACTTTTGCATGCGACTGTAAATAGACGCTGGGTCTGTCTGTGTAGTGTTAATGGACACTGACTGGTGAGGTATGTTGGCAGTAATTGGATCTTTCTGTCAATATGATTGTATCAGTATCACTTTCTGAAGTATCGTCCACCTCTAACTTTAATCAGAATCAAGAATATCAGCCTTTAATTCTTCAAGTGAATCAATTTGTAGATTATTCTTAATATGCAACAGCTTCGCAGCCTCATTTACAGTTGCATGCAAAAGTTTGGGCACCACTGGTCAAATCTCAGGTTCTGTAGTGAAGGTAACTTAACACATAATCTACAATGAACTCATTATAGGCGCCCAATAAAGATTTTACCCCCATCTTTCAGTGTCAAACTCTTCTAGGACCACCATGTGATCTACTCCATGTGGAGTCATAAATAAAGCAAATGAATTGTAGGGTTAACAGCCCCAGGAGATAACCAGGACCAGGACTGGGCACCCGGGCTGGGCTAGTGTGAGTTCTACACTTGGAGAATGGGCGGTGGAAAGTTTAGCTCCTGCACAACAAAGGTTCTGTATGCAAAACAACCCACGAGCATCACCTCCAGCCTTCAAAGCAGAGTGGAAAGTTTACGCTGAGAGCAGTGCAGACATAGGGGTGGTGACAGAGGCTGAAAAAAAAAGAGTCTTGTCCACGTTGGGTACTGTTGTGTCGTCTGGAGAACGTTGACCATAGCCAAAGTTGAGCATTTGCGGAAATGGGTAGGTGGGTCTTGGCACTGGCCCCGCCCACCCCCCTCTCCATGTGAAAGCTGGTTTGGTGATATAAACACCACGGTCCTACAGCTGTAGACGGCATCCTCATACAGGTCCAGACTGTCCTCAAGTTCATTCGCTTCTATCGCCGTGACTACGGGTTACCGTCATGGCCGAAAGTGTCTCGGAGAAGACGGCGCTGCAGGGTGCTGGTGAGCCGTTGGTGAGTTCACTCATTCTTGTCATAATTAGTCATAGTGTGTAAAACAATTTCTCAGATTTTGGTGATACTATGACTTTATGTCTCTTTAAGACAAATTTGAGATATTAGGTCAAGACTATGAGATATTATGTCATTATAAGATATTGGGAATAATAAGATAATATGGTGGAGGTTGATACAATAAAAACTTTATAGCATTTTCAGCAACTTTCATAGTTTTAAGATATTAAGATAATTAATTAAGTCATGAAAATGAGCCAACATCCTAATTCTGAGATAGTGGTGTACTGTAAATGTAAGAAAATCTAAGTTTATTTATTTAATTTATTTAATTTTATTTATCTATTATTTGTAAAAGAAAAAAAATCTTTCTTTAATTTTATTTACTTCAACGTATATTATTATACTTTATATTTTTTTATATTATTATTTGTTTTTTGTTATCTTTATCTATTGGTGAATGGAGGAACAGCAAAGTAAGAATTTCATTGTACAGTGTAACTGTTTCTGCTGGGCATATGACAATAAAACTCTTGAATCTTGAATCTTGAAATACTAGTCACAGCATCTCATTAGTAAGTCATGAATATGAGATGACATCATAATTATGAGATAGTAATGTCCTTTAAATGTAAAATAATCTAAGTGTATGGCATGAAATACTGAAGTCACAGTATCTTGTTATTAAGGTGTATTAGGTCACAATTATGAGATATTTAAACATAATTACAAGATAGTAGCTCCAAATTTTGAGATAATATGTGTACACAGTGTATGTAGCATAGCGCCTTGAGAAACATTCTCATTATTAGGATTCAAAATTTTATTAAGTCAAAATTATATATAATTATAATCAAATATATAATATTTTATATAAATTTTATTGATGTTAGTGTTCACCAACTGTTCACCAACTACAAATTGCATCACAATTTAGAGCCAATTTAAATTTTTCACCTACTATCTCATAATAATGACTTAATTTCTGATAATTATAGGTTATGATCACACAGTTTTGACCAGTTTATTTCTCAAATGTTTCCTCAGCATCTCACAATTGTGACTTAATATGTCATAATACAACTTTCTTAAAATGCTATGACTTTAGTGTTTTATCTCAAAGTATCTCATAATTCTTTCACAATGTTGACCTACTGTCTTATAATTATGATAATATATTATAATAATGATTGAATATATCGTAATCACAGGATATTTTCTTACAATGTAAATCTACGATCAAAATAATTATATTATATTATATTATATTATATTATATTATATTATATTATATTATATTATATTATATTATATTATATAATTCTATGAGAATTGTATCCCATACACTTAGTATCTTGTACCTAACCAGTTATTAGTTGTATTAAAAGGTATGGGATAAAATTCTTAAGTCATAGCACTTTCTTGTTCTTAAAATATTTTAAGTCACAATTATGAGATACTAAATCATCATTATCACATGTTTTGTCACAATTTTGAGATATTATTATTATGATATATTTTGTCACAATTATGAGATACTAAATCATCATCACACATTTTGTTATAATTATTAATTTACAATTCAATATTTTATCACAATTATAAGATGTGGGTTGATTATTAATCTTATTTTTTAATCTTCCTGTTTAACAGATGTATACAGACGAGCCAGAAAAGACGAACATGGTCAGCCGGAAGAAGTCGCAGGAGTCCGCCCAACGTCAAGGGGGGAGGCTCAAATGTGAGTGACCACAGTGCATCCACAACTGCATCCATGTTCGATGCCTTTTAGTCGAATGTTGTACTGAAGGCACATGGAACAGGATTAACTTCACAACCGTATGGGATATCAACAAAATTCAGATTCCATGTAAAACTATAGAGGTGGATGTTTCTGACCAGTTCTGGCAACATCGAGAATTTATTATTGGGATATTGCCTAATTAATAAATCGGGATAATGTTCCTGACCTTAAATCCAGAGCCTGATAGAACACCTTTGGGATGAATTAGAGCGAAGACTGTGAGCCAGACCTTCTCGTCCAACATCAGTATCCGACCTCACTAATGTTCTTCTAGAAGAACAGCCAAACATTCCCATACACTCTCCTAAACCGTGTGGAGAGACTTCCCAGAAGAGTTGAAGCTGTCATAGCTGCAAAGGTTGGGTCGACATCATATTAAACCCTATGGGTTAAGAATGGGACGTCACTCACGTTCTTTCAGCAATATAGTGTATGTTTTAGGGAGGCTACATTCGAAGGTCTATTGGAGAATAAGAGGATAAACAGAATCTGCTAAATGTAATGTAAGCATGTTGTCTTGCTCTCTAGTGTCAGTATTTGATAAGGGCTGCTTTAGAAGCAGAAGTCTCTGTTTACTCATGAGTCCACACACTCAGGGCACCTCTGTACAGCCTTTCCTGGTATGACTTTGGTTGTTTTGGGTGAAGAACATGTTTCTCAGAGATTTGCAGCTGGAATCCACCGTTTTCCACTGCTGTTCTATCAACACCAGGGATGCATGGCTATATCCATAAGTCTTCTGAGGTCAATGCTGTCTGCTCCCGGGTCCTCCTCACAGCAGGAGTTAACACAAAAACTGTGTGGTTGTTGTTTAAAAAGCGTTCATGCTGTGGTGTCAATGAAAACATTACAATAAGGATCAAATGAGAACAAGCAGCAGGAGGCTGAGGATGATGTGGGTTCTTTATTCTTTGAAGTTTAAGTGACTCGTGACTTGTTTTTATGTGAAACAACTCTGAAGTCTGGACACTCGTTAGGCCTTAATTGACACGAGGCCGTTTAGCTCCACCCACTCAGTGTAAAGAAGTTTAGCTCCATTTAATCAGTCTAAAGCAGTTTAGCTCCACTCAGTCTACAGCAGTTTAGCTCCACCCATTCAGCCTACAGCAGTTTAGCTCCACCCATTCAGTCTAAAACAGTTTAGCTCCACTCAGTCTAAAGCAGTTTAGCTCCACCCATTCAGCCTACAGCAGTTATGCTCCACCCATTCAGCCTAAAGCAGTTTAGCCCCACTCAATCAGTCTAAAGCAGTTTAGCTCCACCCATTCAGCCTACAGTAGTTAAGCTCCACCCACTCAGTGTAAAGCAGTTTAGCTCCATTTAATCAGCCTAAAGCGTTTTAGCTCCACCCATTCAGCTTACAGCAGTTTAGCCCCACCCATTCAATCTACAGCAGTTTAGCTCCACCTATTCAGTCTACAGCAGTTTAGCTCCACCCATTCAGCCTACAGTAGTTAAGCTCCACCCACTCAGCCTAAGGCAGTTTAGCTCCACCCACTCAGAGTAAAGCAGTTTAGCTCCATTTAATCAGTCTAAAGCAGTTTAGCTCCACTCAATTTAAAACAGTTTAGCTCCACCCATTCAGCCTACAGCAGTTTAGCTCCACCCATTCAGCCTACAGCAGTTTAGCTCCACCCATTCAGTCTACAGCAATTTAGCTCCTCCCATTCAGCCTACAGCCATTTAACTCCAGCCATTCAGTCTACAGAAGTTAAGCTCCACCCATTCAGTCTAAAGCAGTTTAGCTCCACTTATTCAGCCTACAGTAGTTTAGCTCCACCCATTCAGTCTACAGCAGTTTAGCTTCAACCCATTTATCCTGCAGCAGTTTAGCTCCACCTATTCAGTCTACAACAGTTTAGCTCCACCCATTCAGCCTACAGCAGTTTAGCTCCACCCATTCAGCCTACAGCAGTTTAGCTTCACCCATTCAGCCTACAGCAGTTTAGCTCCACCCATTCAGCCTACAGCAGTTTAGCTTCAACCCATTCATCCTGCAGAAGTTTAGCTCCACCTATTCTGTCTACAACAGTTTAGCTCCACCCATTCAGCCTACAGCAGTTTAGCTCGACCCATTCAGCCTACAGCAGTTTAGCTTCAACCAATCAGTCTACAGCAGTTTAGCTCCACCCATTCAGTCTACAGAAGTTAAGCTCCACCCATTCAGTCTAAAGCAGTTTAGCTCCACTCATTCAGCCTACAGCAGTTTAGCTCCACTTATTCAGCCTACAGCAGTTTAGCTTCAACCAATCAGTCAACAGCAAGTTAGCTCCGCCCAACTACTAGGTTGAGAGTGGACCATCACCCAGAAAATATCCAGCCGTGAGCAGTTCTCTGGTCAGGAGCTACTACAAACTGTGCTGATGAACTACAGTCTTGGTGGAGATATAAAGATGAGATGCTAACTGAGTGGTCAGTGAGTGTATTGTTTGCCTTGTCTCCACAGTCTGTAGCCCACCATGGCGGAAGTTCTTCTTGTGGCACCTGGGAGAAGACTGGGTCCTTTTGATCCTGCTGGGAATCATCCCAGCCGTATTTAGCTGGGCCATGGACTACGGCATTGAATTCTTCCAACACAGTAAGTCCAGCTTTTCACAATGTTCTAATGCAAAGCGGGCGTGTCTCAGCATAAAGCTCGGCAGTGTGCAGTGACGGCTGATCCAAATATTGGATGGAAGGCCTAAAAGCAGAAGTCAGACCCTGTAGCATCACGTCTGAGAGCCACTTCACAGCCACAGCAGTGAATCACTGAACTGGGCCGCCCAGCGAACTATAAATTAGACTTGGAAATGTAAATGTTGACGTGTACCACCAACTACCACAGCTAAAAATAACTTACCTGAATGTCTGTCCACTCGGTTATGATTCTAGAACTTTCCTTGAGAAAGAGAGAAGGTGTTTATATGTGCAAACGCAAGTGGCAAATAATTCTAAATTCAATTCGAAGCTTGAGCCACAGGGCTCTAATGCTAGCTAATCTAGCTAACATTAGCACCACTGGTAAAAGCCAAACTGGTTCTATTTTGATCTCCCTGATAAAACTATGGTGTTTTAGGGGGTGTTTCTTGATATGAAGCCACATATTTGTGTTTGGGTTGTCAGGCTTTTCGGTCAAACAAGGGCTGACGAAGATATTTAGACATGGTTTAGCTAAATGCTACTTTCTCATTAGCTGGGCAGCACATAAAAACAGCAAGCAGATGAAGATGTGGGTTTATAGCAAGGAACAGCCTATTAAACCCAATGGTTTATCAAGAAGATCCACAAAGGACCACTGGTGGGCTAGATTAACTAGCTAACTAACATTAGAGCCCACTGATTTTAGTTTCTCTTCATTGGTGAATAGGCAGAACCTCAGTGGCTCAGTAGAGACTTAATAGAGACCCAGTAGAGACTATGTAGAGGTTCAGTAGAGACTCAGACCTGGACATGTTAACAAGCCGAATTAAATTAGACCCATTTTAACCCACAATCGTGTCTGAATGAACAAATAACCAACTGTGGAATTGTGATTTAAGTTTAGGGGTCTGTGGGTATCTGTGGCCCCGGAAATGGCTCTTTACACCAGACTTAATAACCAGATTACAAGCAGTTAGAAGCCTCAGACGTCCACATACAACTATGTGCTAACATAATACTGAAAATCCCATACAAAATAGAAAAAAAATGTAAAGTTCATTTTATTAACTCTGATACTGAACCATGAAACAATTGCCCAAAAATTCAAATTCTTTGACAATTGAGTGTTTATTAGGCAATAAATAAAAATAATAACAAATATTTAAAATAATTTTAAATAATAATAATTGATTATTACATAAATAACAATTAAAAAATACATATATGAAAGCACACAGAACACGTTTTAACCCCTTTATACTCTGAGATTATATACAATGTTTAGTCATTTCTAACTTAGAAGAGAACATTTGTCCACAGTGTTCTACATGTTTTGTAGCTACTACAGTATCTACTGTATCAAGTGTTTTAAGAAAACAATGATAATGATAGTGATGATTTACAGCTCTCAAAAACTAACAAATATGATTTTCTTGGCATTAAAGGGTTAAGTACACTCAAGTAAAGTTGAAGTATGCTTGTTTTCCAAGTTTACTTTATGTAGTAGGTATACTAATATCAGTGTACTATTAGTAAACCTGTATGTGTACTATTTTAATACTATATAATTAATTTAATTGAAAATATATGTATGCTTTAAATGTAAGTGTGGTAAACTTTGAGTACATAACTACTTTACATCTTTTGAACTGCAACTACACTAAAAGTAAATTTATAGGTATATACTGTAAGTTTCTATCATTCATCTTCTAAGCCACAGAGACATACAGGAATACATGTAAGTTTTCTTAGAACTAAACTTATAGATAATACTTATAGTACTATAGTATATGCTACTATAGTATATACAAAGTAAACTGAAAGTAAAGTCACTTATTCCTTGGTTTAAAAGAAAGTAAATAATAATATTACACCTGAATAAACTTCTTTGCAACAACATGCTGATAGAAACTGGCATAATCAGCATTTTTTGCACAGACACACACACACACACACACACACACACACACAGACATACACTCTCAGTCACTTGAATAACCTCTTTTTTGTAAATGTTTACCTCCTCTACATACCATAAGGATTCATTCAGTTGAACAGTTATAGATCCATCTCAGATATGATCCTGTGATATTAGATATGATCTTGTGATCTTAGATATGATCTTAGATATGATCTTGTGATCTTAGATATGGTCTTGTGGTTTTAGATATGATCTTGTGATCTTAGATGTGATCTTGTGATGTTATATATTATCCTAGATGTGATCTTGTGATCTTAGATGTGATCTTGTGATCTTAGATGTGATCTTGTGATGTTATATATTATCCTAGATGTGATCTTGTGATCTTAGATGTGATCTTGTGATCTTAGATGTGATCTTGTGATGTTATATATTATCCTAGATGTGATCTTGTGATCTTAGATGTGATCTTGTGATGTTATATATTATCCTAGATGTGATCTTGTGATCTTAGATATGATCTTGTGATCTTAGATGTGATCTTGTGATGTTATATATTATCCTAGATGTGATCTTGTGATCTTAGATATGATCTTGTGATCTTAGATGTGATCTTGTGATGTTATATATTATCCTAGATGTGATCTTGTGATCTTAGATATGATCTTGTGATTTTAGATTTGATCTTGTGATCTTAGATATGATCTTGTGATTTTAGATGTGATCTTGTGTTTTAGATATGATCTTGTGATTTTAGATTTGATCTTGTGATCTTAGATATGATCTTGTGATTTTAGATGTGATCTTGTGTTTTAGATGTGATCTTGTGATGTTAGATGTGAACTGTGGTTCCTCGTCTCCGTGTGTAGGTACTATGTGGCTGTTTGAGAAAGCACACAGTAACGTGTTCCTGCAGTACCTGGCCTGGGTCTCTATCCCTGTTCTGCTGATCATCTTTGCAGCGGGCTTCACCTACCTCGTGGGTCCCCAAGCTGCAGGTAAAACATGCACTCCAGTAGCTTTGGGGGGGTTTATCTGGTCTGAGAAGCTTTAGAACTTCTGTTCATTACGACAGGCTGAAACGTGTGTGATATACATTTAAAACTCTGTAATAACAGGATCTGGAATTCCGGAGATGAAGGTCATTGTAAAAGGAGTCAACGTCAAAGATCATCTCAGCCTGAACACCATGTTAGCCAAACTCGTCGGTCTCACCTGCTCAATGGGCAGCGGCATGCCACTGGGCAAGGAGGTACACACACACACACACACTCACACACACACACACTCACACACAGACACACACAGACACACACACACTCACACACAGACACAGACACAAACACACACACACACACACACACACACTCACACACACTCACATACATACACACACAGACACACACACACACACACACACACACAGACACAAACACACACACCCACAAACACACACTCACACACACTCACATACATACACACACACACTCACACACAGACACACACACACTCACACACAGACACAAACACACACACACACACACACACAAACACACACTCACACACACTCACATACATACACACACAGACACACACACACACACACACATAAACACACACACCACACACACAGACACAAACACATACATACATACACACACACACACACACACACACACACACACAAACACACACTCACACACACCACACATAGACACACACAGACACAAACACACACACCGACAAACACACACACACACTCACACACACTTTCACACAAACACACACACACACACACACACTCACATACATACACACACAGACACACACACACACACAAAAACACACACACACACTCACATACATACACACATAGACACACACACACACACAAACACACACACACACACACACACACAGACACAAACACACTCACACACACACACATACACACACACACACACACACAGACACATGTACAAACACACACAGACACTTACTTACACACACAGACACTCATTTACACTCATATACACACTTTCACACAAACACACACACACATAAACGTTTAAATAGGTCGTTTATTAAGATGAGCTTCAACACAATCAACATTTCCAGCATTCTCGGCTCACAGCAGTGAAAATCACGAGACGTCTTAAACGCTATTTGCCACCAGAGGGCGGTGTAGAGCTTAGGTCTCACATTTTATCCAGAGTTTCATGTCTGTCCAGTCCAAAAAAAACAAAACATGTCAAAAATAAGGCATTAAATAATAACAGCTTAAATAATTAATTGAATTATTTGACTGGAATGTCATCCCTAACACACAGGCACACACACACATACATACACACACACATACACACTCACTCACTCAGCTTACAGTATCTATGTTTAGGCTTTGAGGCATGTAACATTGTATTTGTGTTACTAAAATGTTCATTGCTGTCCAAAGAAAAACATGTATCTCTAAAATGGTAATGGTCTTTAGTTCCATTCGTCCATTCTTGAAGAAGTGGTATATAGTGATATATTCAAGTGATTATATATATATATATATATATATATATATATAAAATAAGCTTTGTGCATTGTGTTATATCGATTTCTGTCAGTAATTTTAAGATGTGTCTGGTTGTGCAGTCGGTGCTGCAATCTGATTTTCTTTTCTCGCTGTACTAGAGCCCCTTCGTGCACATCGGAGGTATTTGTGCTGCACAGCTGAACAGGTTTGCGGCGTTCCTTGGCAAAGTTAAGGAGGTAACTAATTAATAATAATTAGTTAACTAATCATTTTTCTTTAATTGGGTTTTGTTTGCCTGATTAACCCTAGACACAATTCACTCTTAAACAAATTTCCACTGGTATCATTTCAAAACTGTAAGATCTATGATGTTTCCATGAATGCTTTGTTGGCCTTATATTAGTAACACTGGGATGGTATACAAGGCAGCGTACATTGGTATGTAGTACCAGCTACCAGAGTCCAGTGGTGGACTTTTACACCACTCCAGAGTCCAGTGGTGGAGCTTTATTCAACTCCATAATCCAGTGGTGGAGCTTTACACCACTACAGAGTCCAGTGCTGGAGCTTTACACCACTCTAGAGTTCAGTGGTGGAGCTTTAAACCACTCCAGAGTACAGTGGTAGAGCTTTCCACCACTCCATAGTCCAGTGGTAGAGCTTTCCACCACTCCAGAGTCCAGTGGTAGAGCTTTCCACAACTCTAGAGTCCAGTGGTGGAGCTTAACACCCCTCCGGATGGACAGCTCTTGCGCTGATGTTACTTGAATTTAACTCTATAGTGAGTGGTGCTACAGGGGACAGGTACTATAGTGGCCTTTCTGTGAGTTTGATTGGTCTATCACTTCATGGCTTAGCTGCTGTTGCTCTTAGATGCTTCCATTTAACAATAATAGCACTTACGGTTGTCTAGAGCAACTCTAGCAGGGCAGAAATTTCACATCCTGTAACAGTGCCAGGTCACTGAGTTCTTCAGTACAAAACATTCTACTACCAGTGCACTGACTGAATACTTATTGTTTTGTGGTCCGTGTGTGTTTGTGTGCTAGAGTGAATCTCAGAGGATTGAGTTGGTGATATCTGGCTGCGCTGTTGGGCTTGCAACTACTTTCGGCTCCCCAGCTGGAGGTGAGTGTATAAGTGATGTGTGTATCTGTGTGTTTTTCATCTTGTGATGCAACTATGACATATATGTAAATTTTTATAGACTCTATTAAATAACATATTCATTATAAAATAATAATAAAATAATCAGAATAAGTCTCATATAAATCTCAATAAACGGACCTTAATAGCTTGGAAAGAATTCTGGTTCCATAGACTTCCATTGAAAATAAAGACTGTTGATGTTTTGGAGATATGTGTGTATATACACGTGTGTGTGTGTGTGTGTGTGTGTGTGTGTGTTTGTTTCAGGGGTCCTGTACAGTGTGGAAGTAGCCTCGTCCTTCTTTATGGTCAAGACCTACTGGAAAGGGTTCTTCGCTGCTTTCATCAGTGCCTTTGTGTTCAGATTTCTGCCGGTGTGCGCCGGAAGTTTTGGTATGTCCAGTAATTTAAGTAAGGGCTGGTAAACATTCAGTAGTAAAGCTTTAGACGGTGTTTGTAACACAGTATAATAACAACAGACCCTTAAACAGCACCTTAACGCATGTGTAATAGAGGAAAAGACTTCTATGGTACTGAATTTACATATTTATACAATAATTACATCATCATCGCATATGCGATAATAAATTGTACAATTTAAATAACTAACTATTTACTTTGAGAATAGAAATAAATAATGACTGTATTAGGTATTACGCAGCGCAATAACTTATATATAGCTCAGACCGTCTACCAACACCCTAGCAAAAACCTGGGACATCATAGCAACCATCTAGCAACGTCTTAGCAACCACCCGGGATATGATAACAAATGTCTAGCAACACCCCAGCAACCACCCGGGATACGCCAACAAATGTCTAGCAACACCCCAGCAACCACCTGGGATATGATAACAAATGTCTAGCAACACCCCAGCAACCACATGGGATATGATAACAAATGTCTAGCAACACCCCAGCAACCACCAGGGATATCCTAACATCCACCTAGCAACCCCCTAACTAACACCTGGGATACCATAACACCTGCCTAACAACACCCCAGCAACCCCCTGGGATACCATAACACTTGAGATACAGTAGCAACTGCCCAACTAAAGTGTTGCTACTGTGTTGCTAGGTGGTTGCTGTTATACTGGGTGGTTGCAAGGGTGTTGTCAGGAGGTTAGTATGACATCCCAAGTGGTTGTAAAGGTGTTGCAAGGTGATTGCTGGGCTGTTGCTTTGGGGTTCCTATGGTATCTTAAGTGGTTGCTAATGTGTTGCTGGGGGGTGCTAGGGTGTTGATGTGGTATTTCAAGTGGTTGCAGCGTCTAAGGCACTAAGGCACTAAGGCAGTTTCCCAGGTGGTTGCTAGTGTGCTTTTAGACTAATTGCTGTGGTATCCTAGATGATTGTTAGGGTGTTGCAAGAGGATTAATGTGGTATCCTACATGGGCGCTGGGATGTTGCATGATGGTTGCTAATGTGATGCTCGGTGGTTGCTGTTGTACTGTGTTTTTGCTAGGGTGTTGTTAGGTGGTTGCTATGGCATCCCAATTAGTTGTAAGCATGTTGCTGGGCAGTTGCTCTGGTATCCCACGTGGTTGCTAGGGCATTGCCTGTGGTATCTGCTAATGTGATTGCTAATGTGTTGCTGGGTGGCTGGGTGGTAATTGAGTGTTTTATACAATTGCATCATGCCGTTCATACCTCCTAACTAACACCTGGGATACCATGACAACTGTCTAGCAACACCCCAGCAACCACCTGGGATGCCATAACACCTGCCCAACAACACCCCAGCAACCACCTGGGATACCATAACACTTGAGATAAAGTAGTAGTTGCCCAAACTAAAGAGTTGCTACTGTGTTGCTAGGTGGTTGTTGTTATACTGTGTGGTTGATAGGGTGTTGTCAAGGGTTGGTATGACATCCCAAGTGGTTGTAAAGGTTGATGCAATGTGGTTGCTGGGCTGTTGCTATGGGGTTCCTATGGTATCTTAAGTAGTTGCTAATGTGTTGCTGGGGGGTGCTAGGGTGTTGATGTGGTATTTCATATGGTTGCAGCATCTGAGGCAGTTACTGTGGTTTCCCAGGTGGTTGCTAGCGTGCTTTTAGGCAATTGCTGTGATGACCTAATGACCAAGAAAAGTAGAAGAAGATGAATAGAACAGTATAACAGCAGAGTAACTGTCTGTTTCCTTTACAGAAACCATCACACCTCTCTTTAAGACCTGGTTCCGCCGGGACCACCCGTACGAGCTTATGGAGCTCCTGTCCTTCTCCGTCCTGGGGTATGTTCTAAGTGTACATGTTGGGGGGTGGGGTGGAGGGTATAGTTAAATCAGAGTATCACTCTAGCAGTGAAGGAAAACAGGAAGCAGTAATTTGTAAACCTTTGTAAGTTGACACAAAGCATCAAATACGTGCTCCAAACAATAGGGGGCAGCAGATCACCAGAAAGTTTTGATGTCCACCATCACTATCACAAAAATAGAACCTCCAACTCCGCATCACTCTTTACCAGTCCACTCTCGGCAGGAAACCACGTTCAGCAGCAACGAAAGAAGTGATAGAAACAAAAGCAGAACACTGTAGCAGTACTACAGTGACTCACCATCACCTCCTCAGGTACAAACTGGTACTACAGTGACTCACTATCACCTCTTCAGGTACAAAGTGGTACTACAGTGACTCACTATCACCTCTTCAGGTACAAAGTGGTATTACAGTGACTCACCATCACCTCCTCAGGTACAAACTGGTACTACAGTGACTCACTATCACCTCTTCAGGTACAAAGTGGTACTACAGTGACTCACTATCACCTCTTCAGGTACAAAGTGGTATTACAGTGACTCACTATCACCTCTTCAGGTACAAAGTGGTGCTACAGTGACTCACTATCACCTCTTCAGCTACAAAGTGGTATTTCAGTGACTCACTATCACCTCTTCAGGTACAAAGTGGTATTACAGTGACTCACTATCACCTCTTCAGGTACAAAGTGGTGCTACAGTGACTCACTATCACCTCTTCAGCTACAAAGTGGTATTTCAGTGACTCACTATCACCTCTTCAGCTACAAAGTGGTATTTCAGTGACTCACTATCACCTCTTCAGCTACAAAGTGGTATTTCAGTGACTCACTATCACCTCTTCTGGTACAAAGTGGTACTACAGTGACTCACTATCACCTCTTTAGGTACAAAGTGGTATTACAGTGACTCACTATCACCTCTTCAGGTACAAAGTGGTGCTACAGTGACTCACTATCACCTCTTCAGCTACAAAGTGGTATTTCAGTGACTCACTATCACCTCTTCAGCTACAAAGTGGTATTTCAGTGACTCACTATCACCTCTTCTGGTACAAAGTGGTACTACAGTGACTCACTATCACCTCTTTAGGTACAAAGTGGTATTACAGTGACTCACTATCACCTCTTCTGGTACAAAGTGGTACTACAGTGACTCACTACCGCCTCTTCAGGTACAAAGTGGTATTTCAGTGACTCACTATCACCTCTTCAGGTACAAAGTGGTATTACAGTGACTCACTATCACCTCTTCAGGTACAAAGTGATACTGCTACCTATACTACTTGTGGCAGACCAGGGCTGCAGCTCTAGTTAGCTAAGAACACCAAAGAGTGAACTTTCCCTGAATTTATATTTGAGTGTCAGTTTTTCCTTAAGGGAAAACATGACGTCTCATAAGTTTATTTTCAGGGACCCCCAAAATTTTAATCTTGACATATTCTGTGGTCCAAAGGGTAAATTACAGAAGCCCAGATCTTTCAGGAGCTTGTGTATTTCACAGTTAAAACATTAAAACGTTTATGAACAGTGCAAGCCATACATCAACGTCCAGAAGCTTATTTAAAATAGACTGACGCTCAGTGTTAACGTGTACTGTGGTCTGATGGGTCAACCTTTAAGATTGTTTATGGAAATAATGGATGTTGTGTCTCCGAGAGAAAGAAGAAAAGCACCATTGTTACCAGCATAAAGTTCTAAATCCAGTGTCTGTCCTGGAACGAGGGGGATGGAGTGGGGGTGGGGGTATTAGTGAAGGCGTGCGCTATATTATTGAGGGGGTGGTATTAGGGTGGTGTTGTATTAATGGGTAACCTTCACATCTGTGAAAGCTCCTTAACACAGAACACAATTTGGAGCAACATGCTGCCTTCTAGACTCCGTCTTCTTCAGAGAAACTTCCTGCACATGTTACAGCAGCATGGCTGCTACTAATCACTGTTTTCTGTTTTTAATTAGCAGTGTCCCAACTGTTTGTGGTACTAATTTTTATATTAAATTTAATTTAGTGTTAGACAAATGCTGAATTGCTGAATTAATCTCTGAACTTCTCCTGAATCCTGCCTCTCTCTCTTTCCTAGAATTCTGTGTGGTCTTGCTGGAGCATTGTTTGTCCTAGTAAATGGTTTGACGGTGCGCTTCATTAGGAGCCAAAGACCCATCAGCAAGTTCCTCGCCAAGACGTGAGTGCCACAATATTGTGTTATCTAGGAACTCCTCAGTGGACAGCTACAGCTTTATTATTAGTACACAAAATCTTGTGTTTGTATGTTTGTGTAGGCGTGTGCTGTATCCCGCATTGGTCACTCTTGTGATTGCCACTCTGACCTTCCCCCCTGGATTCGGACAGTTCATGGCAGGCGAGGTAACACCTCGGTTTATTAATGATTTCAAAGCTTCCCTATTACTTTCATAGCATTTAATTTATAGTCATTCAGCAGTAACTTGCTTACTGGCCAGGAACTGTTGACCAACTACATTCTGAATAAAAGGGAGATCAATATGAACTAACGTCCTCAATTCTTGTGCGTAGCTGACTCAGAGGCAGACCCTGGAAGCCCTTTTTGACAACCACACATGGTCTAAGCACCTTGTCGAGGACCATGATTTCGACCCATCCGACCACTCCGTGGCCTGGAAGCACCCCCTAGTCAACGTCTTCGGCACCCTCGCCATCTCCTTCATCATGAAGGTCAGCATACCCCTCACAGTTGCCAACATCTTTGCTGTCTTACGCCACATTTGTAGAAGCACCTAAATTAACCTGCTGAACCATTGGTAGAAGAAGGCTTAGCTGAAATGTCACTCCATGACATAACCAACTCCATGCGGTACTAACAAGGTAACAATTATTGATAATGTCTGATTTATATAGCAGCATCACTCCAACACCCACTCCAGGCAACTCCGCTAATGCAGAGTAGCGTATCTCATGTGACTGGCCCGGTTGCAGTGTAGCATTGCTCCAGTACCCACTCCAGGCAACTCTGCAAATGCAGTGTAGTAATCCCAAGTGACTGGCCTGATTGCGGTGTTGCATCACTCCAGTACCCACGCCAGGCAACTCTGCATAATGCAGAGTAGGGTATCTCAAGCGAATGTCCCCGTTGCGGTGTAGCATCACTCCAGTACCCACTCCAGGCAGCTTTACAGATGCAGTGTATTGTATCTTAAGTGACAGGTCCAGTTGCGGTATAGCATCGCTCCAGTACCCATTCCAGGCAACTTTGCAAATGCATTGTAGTCACCTCCAGTGACTGGCCTGGTTGCATTGCTGCACTGCTCCTGTAACCACTTCAGCAGTTTTGCTGACGCAGTGTAGTAATCCCAAGTGACTGGCCTGATTGCGGTGTTGCAGCACTCCAGTGACCATTTCAGGCAACTTTGCAAATCTCAAGTTACTGGCCTGGTTGCAGTGTAGCATTACTCCAGTACCCATTCTGGGCAGCTTTGCAAATGCAGTGTAGTAATCTCAAGTGAATGGCCCATTTGCAGTGCAGCGTCGCTCCACTACCCACTCCAGGCAACTTCGTGAATGATGAGTAGGGTATCCCAAGTGACTGGCCTGGTTGTGTTGTAGCATCGCTCCAGTACCCACTCCAGGCAACTTTGCGACTGCTGAGTAGCGTATCTCAAGTGACTGGCCCTCAAGTAACAGCACCCACTCCAGGCAACTTTGCAAATGCAGAAGAGCGTTTCTTAAGTGACTGGCCCGGTTGCAGTGTAGCATTGCTCCAGTACCCATTCCAGACAACTCTGCAAATGCAGTGTAGTAATCTCAAGTGACTGGCCTGGTTGCATTGCTGCACTGCTCCTGTAACCACTTCATCAGCTTTGCTGACGCAGTGTAGTAATCCCAAGTGACTGGCCTGATTGCAGTGTTGCAGCACTCCAGTGACCATTTCAGGCAACTTTGCAAATCTCAAGTTACTGGCCTGGTTGCAGTGTAGCATTACTCCAGTACCCATTCTGGGCAACTTTGCAAATCTCAAGTTACTGGCCTGGTTGCAGTGTAGCATTACTCCAGTACCCATTCTGGGCAGCTTTGCAAATGCAGTGTAGTAATCTCAAGTGAATGGCCCATTTGCAGTGCAGCGTCGCTCCACTACCCACTCCAGGCAACTTCGTGAATGATGAGTAGGGTATCCCAAGTGACTGGCCTGGTTGTGTTGTAGCATCGCTCCAGTACCCACTCCAGGCAACTTTGCGACTGCTGAGTAGCGTATCTCAAGTGACTGGCCCTCAAGTAACAGCACCCACTCCAGGCAACTTTGCAAATGCAGAAGAGCGTTTCTTAAGTGACTGGCCCGGTTGCAGTGTAGCATTGCTCCAGTACCCACTCCAGGCAACTCTGCAAATGCAGTGTAGTAATCTCAAGTGACTGGCCTGGTTGCATTGTTGCACTGCTCCTGTAACCACTTCAGCAGCTTTGCAGATGCAGTGTAGTGATCCCAAGTGCCTGGCTAGATTGCGGTGTTGCAACGCTCCAGTGCCCACTTCAGGCAACTTCGCAAATGCAGTTTAGCGTATCTTAAGTGACTGGCTTGGCTGCAGTGTTGCATCACTCCAGCACCCACTCCAGGCAGCTTTGTGAATGATGAGTAGCATATCTCAAGTGACTGGCCTGGTTGCAGTGTAGCATCACTCCAGTACCCATTTCAGGCAACTTTGCAGATGCAGTGTAGTAATCTCGAGGGACTGGCCTGGTGATCATCTTGTATTATAATTGTCTCCTAAAACTGAATAACATGCCCTGTACCTGTTATATGTCCCCAGTTCTTCATGTCGGCGGTGGCCATCTCCATGCCCGTACCCTGTGGAGCTTTCGTACCAGCTTTCGTGATCGGTAAGTGTGTATACGCTGTGTGTCTTTTTTTGCACTAGGACAGTGTATTTGTGTGCAAGGGACATAAACAACTATGTGTTTATGTGATCAGGCGCTTACCTTGGGAGGCTGGTAGGTGAGGTGGCGGCTGTTGTGTTGCCCGATGGAGTTCATTACAATGGCACAGTCTTCTCTCCAGTACCAGGGAGCTACGCTGTAGCAGGTAAAAACACACGCACGGCACTTTGATGTACACCTTATCACTTTATCAGCTCCACTTACTGTACAGGTCCTCCATCAGGACACTGTTGTCTGAAAAGCTTTGCAGTGCTGAGAATGACCCACCACCCTAATAGTATCTGCTCTGTGGTGGTCCTTTGGGGGTCCTGATCATTAAAGAACAGAGTAATAAAGTATACAGAGAATCAGAAGAACTACAGTCTGTAAGTGTAGCTCCTATATGGTCAGTGGAGCTGATACAGTGTAGATACAAGGAGGTGTGTGTATACCTAGAAGAGCTGTATTAGCAGGAGGCCAGTTCCTGTCTAGGTATGAGGACCTCTTTTCCATTTTACAGGCGCAGCTGCATTGTCCGGGGCAGCCACTCACACCATCTCCACAGCCTTAATAGTGTGTGAGTTGACCGGTCAGATCAACTTCCTTTTCCCTATAATCATCTCCGTCATAGTGGCTAACATAGTGTCCCAGAGCCTCCAGCCGTCGCTGTACGATTCCCTCATCCGCATCCGAAAACTGCCGTATCCAGCAGAGCTCACCTGGGACCACCCCGAGTGAGTTCACCATCCACTTCAACTTCTTTTCATCAGCTCTGTAGTTTATCATGAAGACTGATCATCTGATCACATGATACTTTACTTTTCAAGATCAACTTTAACATGTGGACTGACCTTCACATCTACATGAGCTTGTTGGACATCCTATTCCAAAACCGTGGGCGCTAATATGGAGTCAACCACCTTTGCAGCTATAACAGCCTCCACTCTTCTGGGAAGGCTTTCCCCAAGATCTGGGAGTGCGTCTGTGGGAATTTAGGCCCAATTAGTCTAAAGAGGTCAGGCCCTGATGTAAGATCTGATGTAGGATCTCACAACTGATGTTCCAGTTCATCTTAAAGCTGTTCAGTGGGGTTAAGGGGGCCAGGACTGTCTGCAGGCCACTGAAGTTCCTCCACACCAAACTTCTCAAACCATAGAGCTGGCTTTGGGTACAGGGATCTAGTCATGCTTATCTAAGGGTCCGTGCCCAAAACTCTGAAAATCCCACCAAACTTTACTGTCAGCACTCCCCAGATTGGTGCATCAGCGTGATCATCACTCTAGAGAACACTTTTCACTGCTGCATAGTCCAATGTTGGAGTTTTACACCACTCCAAAGTCCAGTGATAGAGCTTTTATCTACCCCAGAGTCCAGTGGTGGAGCTTTACACCACTCCAAAGTCCAGTGATAGAGCTTTTATCTACCCCAGAGTCCAGTGGTAGAGCTTTACACCACTCCAAAGTCCAGTGGTAGAGCTTTACTCCACTCTAAAGTCCAGTGGTAGAGCTTTACTCCACTCTAAAGTCCAGTGGTGGAGCTTTACACCACTCCAAAGTCCAGTGATAGAGCTTTTATCTACCCCAGAGTCCAGTGGTAGAGCTTTACACCACTCCAAAGTCCAGTGGTGGAGCTTTACACCACTCCAAAGTCCAGTGGTGGAGCTATACACCACTCCAAAGTCCAGTGGTGGAGCTTTACATCACTCCAGAGTCCAGTGGTAGAGCTTTACTCTACTCCAGAGTCCAGTGGTGAAGCTTTACTCCACTCCAACTGGTGCTTGGCCTTGGGCATAGTAATTCTAAGCTTTTGTGCAGCTGCTAAGACATGGAGACCCAATTAATGAAGCTCCTGGTGTATCAGCTCTTGTGCTGGTGTTGTTGAAGTACATTTCACATATAAGAGCCCTTACAATTGCAGATCTCGCTAACAGTGACACAATTATAGTCTCTGAGGTCTTCAGCTTATGGTTTTGGAATGTGATGTCCAACAAGCTCATAGAGAAAGTCATGTGTCCACATACTTTTGGCCATATACTGTACATGCTCTCATGTATTGTGGTTTACCTAAACATGCATCCTATGTAACAATACACTCTCTCTCAGCAGTAAATCTGAAACTAAGGTGGAGGACTTCATGGTGAAGGATGTGAAGTATCTCACTCTAAGCTGCACATACAGGGACCTCCACAGAGTCCTGGTCATCGGCCGGTTCAAAAGTATCCCACTGGTGAAGTCTGAAGGTACCTCCACACACACATTCACATGCAACACAAGGACTATTAACGCACAGCAATGTTCTGGTGGTCTGCCTGACTGTCACAAACTCAATGCCTCTGTTTTGGTCAGACTCGATGATCTTGCTGGGCACTATTGAGCGCGTGCAGCTCCAGGCCCTGCTCTCCCAGCAGCTTGGCCGTGCTCGGCGGCTGGAGGACCTCCGCGAGCGTGCTCAGATCGAGTGGAAGCCCAGCGGCGAGGAAGGGGACGAAAAAGGTGCCCAAGAGGTAAGAACTGAGACAAGAGACGGTACCAGTCAGCGGGGATGCATTAATATACAGACACATCGTTGGGTCTGTCTCAAAACCTAATGAGCTGTCTACATAGACAACATTCTACATCATAGCATGCACTCACCCGACATGAAACTCTAACCCTAACCCTATAACCCTATAACCCTAATCCTATAACCCTAACCCCTAACCCTATAACCTTAACCCTATAACCTTAACCCTATAACCCTAACCCTATAACCCTACAACCATATAACACTAACCCTATAACCCTATAACCCTAACCCTATAACACTAACCTTATAACCTTAACCCTATAACACTTACCCCATAACACTAACCCTATAACCCTATAACCCTAACCCTATAACCTTAACCCTATAACCCTATAACCCTACAACCATATAACACTAACCCTATAACCCTATAACCCTAACCCTATAACTCTAACCCTATAACACTAACCTTATAACCTTAACCCTATAACACTTACCCCATAACACTAACCCTATAACCCTATAACTCTAACCCTATAACACTAACCTTATAACCTTAACCCTATAACACTTACCTTATAACCTTAACCCTATAACACTTACCCCATAACACTAACCCTATAACCCTATAACACTAACCCTATAACCCTATAGCCCTAACCCTGTAACCCTAATCCTATAACCCTAACCCCCAACCCTATAACCTTAACCCTATAACCTTAACCCTATAACCCTAACCCTATATCCCTACAACCATATAACACTAACCCTATAACCCTAACCCTATAACCCTATAACCCTAACCCTATAACTTTAACCCTATAACACTAACTTTATACCCTTAACCCTATAACACTAACCCTATAACCCTATAACACTAACCCTATAACCCTATAGCCCTAACCCTATAAGCCTAATCCTATAACACTAAACCTATAACACTACCCTATAACCCAAACCCTATATCCCTATAAACCTAACCCTATAACCCTAAACCTATAACACTAACCCTATAACACTAACCCTAAAACCCAAACCCTATAACTCTAACCCTATAACACTAACCTTATAACTCTAACCCTATAACACTAACATTATAACCTTAACACTATAACACTAACCCTATAACCCTATAGCCCTAACCCTATAACCCTAACCCTATAACCCTATAAACCTAACCCTATAACCCTATAATCCTAACCCTATATCCCGAATACCTGACATGTAGGCTGTCTCAAGATGTGTTAGGATAACCCTAACCTAACTCTAACCCTATAACCCTAACACTACAACCTGAATCCTGACATGTAGGCTGTCTGAAGTAATGTTAAGATAACCCTAATCCTAAACTAACCTTAACCCTATGACACTAACCCTAATCTCCCCACATGTTAGACTAAACCTAACCCAATAACCTGAATCCCGACATGTAGGCTGACTCCAGACGTTAGGATAACCCTAACCTAACCTTAAACCTATAACACTAATCCTAACCCTAATCCCAACATATAGGCTGTCTCCCGATGTTAGACTAAACCTAACTCTAACCCTATAACCCTAACCCTATAACCCTAACCCTATAACCCTAACCCTATAACACTAACCCTATAACACTAACCCCTAACCCTATAACCCTAACCCTATAACCCTAACCCTATAACACTAACCCTATAACACTAACCCCAACCCTATCCTGCCCTTAACCTTATACAACTAACCCTAATCCCAACATATAGGCTGTCTCTCGACATGTTAGGCTAAACCTAACCCTAATCCCAACATGTTAGGCTATCCCTAACCCTATAACACTAACCCTATAACCCTAACCCTATAACACTAACCCTATAATACTAAACCTAACCCTAATCCCAACATGTTAGGCTATCCCTAACCCTATAACACTAACCCTATAACCCTAACCCTATAACACTAACCCTATAATACTAACCGTAACCCTAATCCTGATTTGTAGGCATGTTAGTCTAACCCAACCCTAAACTTAAACACACTGTCTACTATGGTTTGTGTGTTTCAGGTCTCTGCGAGTGGATTCGGTACCACACACTCATTCTCCTCCAAACCACACAGGAGACCACTAGAGAGCGGTACAGAGTTACTTACACACTATACACACCACCAAGCAGATAGTGTTACAGTTTACCTGTACACAGGTAGGTGAAGGTAGTGTTAGACAGTTTACCTGTACACAGGTAGGTGAAGGTAGTGTTAGACAGTTTACCTGTACACAGGTAGGTGAAGGTAGTGTTAGACAGTTTACCTGTACACAGGTAGGTGAAGGTAGTGTTAGACAGTTTACCTGTACACAGGTAGGTGAAGGTAGTGGTACAGGTTACTTGTACACAGGTAGGTGAAGGTAGTGTTACAGTTTACCTGTACACAGGTAGGTGAAGGTAGTGTTAGACAGTTTACCTGTACACAGGTAGGTGAAGGGAGTGTTAGACAGTTTACCTGTACACAGGTAGGTGAAGGTAGTGTTAGACAGTTTATCAGTACACAGGTAGGTGAAGGTAGTGTTAGACAGTTTATCAGTACACAGGTAGGTGAAGGTAGTGTTACAGTTTACCTGTACACAGGTAGGTGAAGGTAGTGTTACAGTTTACCTGTACACAGGTAGGTGAAGGTAGTGTTACAGTTTACCTGTACACAGGTAGGTGAAGGGAGTGTTAGACAGTTTACCTGTACACAGGTAGGTGAAGGGAGTGTTAGACAGTTTATCAGTACACAGGTAGGTGAAGGTAGTGTTAGACAGTTTATCAGTACACAGGTAGGTGAAGGTAGTGTTACAGTTTACCTGTACACAGGTAGGTGAAGGGAGTGTTAGACAGTTTACCTGTACACAGGTAGGTGAAGGGAGTGTTAGACAGTTTACCTGTACACAGGTAGGTGAAGGTAGTGTTACAGTTTACCTGTACACAGGTAGGGGAAGGTAGTGGTACAGGTTACTTGTACACAGGTAGGTGGAAGGCACCTTGTTGGTGACCTGTCAACCCACACTGTGATCAGGAGAAGACTGTCTGCTCTATCAGTTCACAGACGTGTTTTATATACAAACGAAATGTTTTCATGCATGCACAAAACAATCACTCAAAGATGAGCACGATTGTCCTGGTGGATCTCCAGATGGCCACAGAGGCAGATCCGGGATCCACGGCGCCCCCTGCAGAGGTGGCTGGTGCTTGGGTCTTCTTTTTTTGGTAAGCCTTTCCTTCAATCCTTGCTTGTGCTTTCAAATGGCCTGCGGCCCTCTCCTCCATCTAGAGTCTGTCCTGTACAAAGTCCATCCACTCCAAGATACTGTGAGGCAGGAGTGCTCAACCCTGATCCTGGAGACCAGGTGGTTCTAGTCTGAACTTGACTGTTAACATATGCAAAGTTCCAATGCAATGTAGATCAGTGGTCTCCTGATTCTGATCCTGGAGGTCCAGAGTCCAGTACAGTTCAGTGGTTTCCCTGCTCCAACAACCTGCTGAACCTGGTGTTTGTGCAGGGACATCACCAAACTGTGCTGGACTAAGGCTCTCCAGAACTGGAGGTGGACACCACTGGTCAAGAGGAACAAGAAACAAGTTGCAGTCAGACCTACTACTTAAGGAGTGCATGGGAGCCTTTAACATCTTGGGGAGACCTGACCAGCAGGTGGGCTTGCCAAACTCTCTGTGTGACCGGCTTTCGGTCCAGTAGTGGAAACCCACCTTTGGATCGGGGTGGAAGGATAGTAGATCTCCAGGAACAGGGTGGGACAGACTTCCAGCAAGGGCACTGCTGAATTTGATTGATCTCTCTGGCGTTTGACATGCTTTAGAAGATTGTTGTCAGGTGTCCAAGCTCTACTACTGGTAGCTAAGGTAGGTTCCTGAGCAGCAGGGTGGCTCTGCGTCTGTGTTAGATGTTGTAATGGCAAAACAAGTAACTGAACCTCTGACTTTCATGCTTAGGTTTGCAAGATTCAGACATCACCCTAAAGAACCTTCTCTGTGCCCATGCAATAGTGGATGGACTGGAGGTACGACACATCATCTCTCTTTTCCTACTAGAAAGAAAGTTCTACTCAATTGTACACAGTATTGTTCAGCTGTGATTGTGATCACAAGTACTGATCTTTCTTTCTAGGACGATGCAGATGCAGAAGATACCATGACTAAAAGAGAGGTGACAACACCGTACACTCCACATTATACCCACACCGTGAATAAGACACACAGTCTGGCCACAAAAAAGAGTTTCACACTCTAATATCTGACGCACAGTCATTGGAGCATTGTTTCGACAACCTTATGCAACATCTCAACATTTATTTCAGTCCAGAGTTGCATTCATTTTTTGGCTGAGATCTTGTATTGACAACAGAAGAGTTCAACTAGAAAGTCTTTTCCTGCACATCCCAGAATTTATCAATGGAACCACCATACTTCACCATGCCACCATACCAGCATTTCACTTCACCTACCACTTCACCATACCACCATACCAGAGCTTTACTTCACCATACCAGCATTTCACCATATCTCCATACCAGCGCTTTACTTCATCATACCACCATACCAGCGCTTTACTTCACCATACCAGAGCTTTACTTCACCATACCAGCGCTTTACTTCACCATATCAGAGCTTTACTTCACCATACCAGCACTTTACTTCATCATACCAGCATTTCACTTCACCATACCAGAGCTTTTCTTCACCATACCACCATACCAGCGCTTTACTTCACCATACCAGAGCTTTACTTCACCATACCAGAGCTTTTCCTCACCATACCAGCGCTTTACTTCACCATACCAGAGCTTTACTTCACCATACCAGAGCTTTACTTCACCATACCAGCGCTTTACTTCACCATACCAGCGCTTTACTTCACCATATCAGAGCTTTACTTCACCATACCAGCGCTTTACTTCACCATACCAGCACTTTACTTCACCATACCAGCGCTTTACTTCATCATACCAGAGCTTTTCTTCACCATACCACCATACCAGCGCTTTACTTCACCATACCAGAGCTTTTCTTCACCATACCACCATACCAGCGCTTTACTTCACCATACCAGAGCTTTACTTCACCATACCAGAGCCTTTCTTCACCATACCACCATACCAGAGCTTTACTTCACCATATCAGAGCTTTACTTCACCATACCAGAGCTTTACTTCACCATACCAGAGCTTTACTTCACCATACCACCATACCAGAGCTTTACTTCACCATACCAGAGCTTTTCTTCACCATACCAGAGCTTTACTTCACCATACCAGAGCTTTTCTTCACCATACCACCATACCAGCATTTCAGTTCATCATACCACCATACCAGCGCTTTACTTCACCATACCAGAGCTTTACTTCACCATACCAGAGCTTTACTTCACCATACCAGAGCTTTACTTCACCATACCAGCGCTTTACTTCATCATACCAGCGCTTTACTTCACCATACCAGAGCTTTACTTCACCATACCAGAGCTTTACTTCATCATACCACCATACCAGCGCTTTACTTCACCATACCAGAGCTTTACTTCACCATACCATCATACCAGCGCTTTACTTCACCATACCAGAGCTTTACTTCACCATACCAGAGCTTTACTTCACCATACCAGAGCTTTACTTCATCATACCACCATACCAGCGCTTTACTTCACCATACCAGAGCTTTACTTCACCATACCAGAGCTTTACTTCATCATACCATCATACCAGCGCTTTACTTCACCATACCAGAGCTTTACTTCACCATACCATCATACCAGCGCTTTACTTCACCATATCAGAGCTTTACTTCACCATACCAGAGCTTTACTTCACCATACCAGAGCTTTACTTCACCATACCAGAGCTTTACTTCACCATACCAGAGCTTTACTTCATCATACCATCATACCAGCGCTTTACTTCACCATACCAGAGCTTTACTTCACCATACCAGAGCTTTTCTTCACCATACCACCATACCAGCGCTTTACTTCACCATACCAGAGCTTTACTTCATCATACCACCATACCAGCGCTTTACTTCACCATACCAGAGCTTTACTTCACCATACCAGAGCTTTACTTCATCATACCAGCGCTTTACTTCACCATACCACCATACCAGAGCTTTACTTCACCATACCAGAGCTTTTCTTCACCATACCAGAGCTTTTCTTCACCATACCAGAGCTTTACTTCACCATACCAGAGCTTTACTTCACCATACCAGAGCTTTACTTCATCATACCAGCGCTTTACTTCACCATACCACCATACCAGAGCTTTACTTCACCATACCAGAGCTTTACTTCACCATACCAGAGCTTTTCTTCACCATACCAGAGCTTTACTTCACCATACCAGAGCTTTACTTCACCATACCAGAGCTTTACTTCATCATACCATCATACCAGCGCTTTACTTCACCATACCAGAGCTTTACTTCACCATACCAGAGCTTTACTTCACCATACCACCATAACAACAATTTAATTTACCACATCATCATACTAGGGTCTCACCATCCCAGCACTTCACTGTACCACCGTCCCAGTGCTTCACTTCACTGTACCATCATACCAGTGCTTCACTTCACTGTACCATCATACCAGCATTTTCTCCTCACTGTACCATCATACCAGCATTTTCTCCTCACTGTACCATCATACCAGCTTTTTCTCCTCACTGTACCATCATACCAGCTTTTTCTCTTATCTGTACCATCATACCAGCATTTTCTCCTCACTGTACCATCATACCAGCTTTTTCTCTTATCTGTACCATCATACCAGCATTTTCTCCTCACTGTACCATCATACCAGCATTTTCTCCTCACTGTACCATCATACCAGCATTTTCTTTACTCTGTACCACCATTCTAACATGCTAGTACTTCTCTTCACCGTACCAACATACCAGAGCTTTACCATACCAACACTTCACATCATCAAGTCTTTCTAATCTCTATATGATAATATGAAGATAGTACCAGAGTGTTGAGATTACAGCGAGGAGAACATGGTCTGGTAGTTGAATGTAGATGTAAATGTGTCTGTTTGGGTCTCTGGTTGCAGATCTTGGAGTGGGAGGAGCGCCAGCTGGACGAAAAGGTCAACTTCACTTACTGCAAGATTGACCCTGCTTCTGTCCAGCTAGTGGAACATGCCTCTTTGGAAAAGGTGTGTGTGTGTCGTCTAGAGATGGTCATTGGAACCATTCGCAGTTTGATGTGTGTTTTAGTAAACAAATAGCATCAAGATACAACATCAAGATAATATTTCATATTGTTTTGAATAAAAACAAAATATAGAAGATTGAACGATTGTTTGTTGTGTGCAGACCATATTATACTCTGACCAGCCACATGCATTGTCCACTGTATCAGCTCCACTGACCAAACAGGACCTCCACTTACAGACTGTAGTTCATCTGATTCTCTGTATACTTTATTACTCTTTCCTTTAATGATCAGGACCCCCACAGGACCACCACAGAGCAGATACTATTAGGGTGGTGGATCATTATTGGCAACAGAGTAACAAAGTATACAGAAAATCAGATGAACTACAGTCTGTAGCTGCTGTATGGTCGGTGGAGCTGATGGACAGTGTATAGGTTTAATATATACACTGTAATATGTAAACACAGATTGATATGATATGTGATTGATATGTGTTAGCATTTAAAATAGTCAGACTCAGTCTCTTCTGTTTCTTCCTCTGCAGGTCCATAGCATCTTATCTCTGATGAGTTTGGATGTTATATATGTGACCAGCGTTGGAAAACTCAAAGGGGTCGTAACACACCGTGAGGTGAGCATTTAAGAGCCAGTAAGACTTGAAGTCCAGACAATAAACAGATAATAACCAGGAATATGACCTACTTTCCCAAATATATATATAACAAATTTATAATTAATTAATTAGGGGAACTTTTACGTCCCTAGGTTATAAATTTGTGTTAAAATTACTTTAAAAAGTATTAAACAGATCATAAATAATTCTGATTTCCATTTTTATAATGATTTAAACATCAGTATTTTGCTACTTTGGCCTTGTCCCCAGACTTTAAAACTTCTGGGCCCCAATAAAATACTAAAAAGTGATCAATTTATGAAAAAGATCACAATATGAGTTTCATAAAAACTTAAAAAGAAACTAAATGTACTGTTTACTTTCATATTTGTACCTATGCATATTTTTGAGCAATATATTATCATCCCCAACATTATCGTCATTACCGCAACAGTGTATGACTTTGAACTATTTGAAGGTAGCACTTGTTTATGTTGTAACCATGGAAACAAAGACTCACAAAGGAGCACATGTCAGCTATGAGTGAGGAGTGACATGTTAATGTGTGTAAATGGGAGTAACTGAATGGTGTATTGCTCCTGATCATAGAGTACATTTATTCAAAGTCATTACCGTTTACATCAGTACGGCAGTAACAACTAAACATTACATTTACTCATTATTTATTTATTTACAACTAAACATTACATTTACACATTATTTATTTCATTATTTACAACTAAACATTACATTTACACATTATTTATTTAATTATTTACAACTAAACATTACATTTACTCATTATTTATTTATTTACAACTAAACATTACATTTACACATTATTTATTTAATTATTTACAACTAAACATTACATTTACACATTATTTATTTATTTACAACTAAACATTACATTTACACATTATCTATTTATTTATTTACAACTAAACATTACATTTACACATTATCTATTTATTTATTTACAACTAAACATTACATTTACACATTATTTATTTATTTACAACTAAACATTACATTTACACATTATTTATTTATTTATAACTAAACATTACATTTACACATTATTTATTTATTTATTTATAACTAAACATTACATTTACACATTTTTTTTTATAACTAAACACTACTTTAACGCATTATTTATTTATTTATAACTAAACATTACATTTACACATTATGTATTTATTTATAACTAAACATTACATTTACACATTATTTATTTATTTATAACTAAACATTACATTTGCACATTATTTATTTATTTATTTATAACTAAACATTACATTTACACATTATTTATTTATTTATTTATAACTACACATTACTTTAACACATTATTTATTTATTTATAACTAAACATTACATTAACACCTTATTTATTTATTTATAACTAAACATTACATTTATACATGATTTATTTATTTATAAGTAAACATTACATTTACACATTATTTATTTATTTATTTATAACTAAACATTACATTTATACATGATTTATTTATTTATAAGTAAACATTACATTTACACATTATTTATTTACAACAAAACATTTACACATTATTTATTTATTTATTTATTTATTTACAACTAAACATTACATTAACACCTTATTTATTTATTTATTTATAACTAAACATTACATTTATACATGATTTATTTATTTATAAGTAAACATTACATTTACACATTATTTATTTACAACAAAACATTTACACATTATTTATTTATTTATTTATTTATAACTAAACATTACATTTACACATTATTTATTTATTCATGTGTATTTAAAGTGCAGCTTGTACTAGCTGTTAACTAGTTTTAGCAAATCCATGGCCTAGCTAGGTTTTTTCTTAATTAAAGTGAAACTTATCATTACCGCAACACGTCATTACCAACACATAACCTGTTGCAATGATAATGACATTTGTTGATAGTAATAAAAGGTTTTCAACTTTACCATCAGTATCTTTTAAATTATTTAGAAATTAAATATAATTAAGTCTAACAGTGTGATTTTATAAAAAAATTCAAGTAGAATCACACATATATGTATGTCATTGTAACAAACTTGCGTGTGGATATTTTATTTAATTGGACAGATTTAAGTACTAAACTAGTTCTATAAAGTTGGAATTCTCAGAAAAAGCCAGGACAAAAAGCCGTACAGCCCTTTACCTTTGAATTAGAGAACTAATTATAGGAATGAATCATGGAGGCCTTTGAAGAAGACGGCGTCTAGAAGGCAGCTTACTCTGCTCTAGAATTATGTTCAGTTATGCTTCCATAGATTACCTTTGTCTTTCCTTGATAAACACCATTCTTTATGGTTCTATTATGACTAATCACATTGTTTTAAAAACCTCCCTGTATTGAAGAACCCTTTAAAGAACCCTCATTAACCCTTTGATGCACAAGCTAAGCCAACCCACTGCTAATGCACTAAATGGGACCTGTATTCATTTCCTATGCTTCTCTATAAGTGAATTTAGTGAATCTATTGAAATCAGTTTATTTCATTATTTAATGTTCATTAAGTGTTCATTAAAAATATTGTGTTTGATCTTAAATCATTATTTTAAATCTTATTTATTTACTTCATGAACAACAATAGCTTTTGGAAATATGCTCCCGACTGCAAATGTTTACAAACGTCAACAGTTCCCGTCAAACTCCAGAGTGAACACGTAAGGGTTAATTCTGAGCCGTGTTGTGTGGTAGAAGGCAGTGATACAAACATATTTTTTATTAATTAAATAATAAATAAAATTAAAATCAGGGTTTGTGATGATCATAAACAAGTTGAGGAATTCATGGAAGCTTGAACGATCAAATGAATTTATTGCAAACACACAGAAGATCAAACCTCAGGTTGTGCAGCAAAGGGTTAAGAGTGTAGGTAGAGCTCAGGTAGAGTGTTTCAGAGTGTGTTTCACTCTGTTGCAGCTGCGCAAGGCGTACGAGGGCTTGATGAAGGTACGGGGACCCGTAACACACGCACCCATGGGGACCTTCAGATACAGCAAGACCAGATGCAGGGACACCGACACCCCTGAGGCCGCTGAGCTCCAGAAGCTCCTGGGCAGCGAGAGCAGCCTGGCCCAGCCCGCCGAGGCTGAGTGATGGAGGGAAGGAAGGAAGGAGGGAGGGAGGCACGCGAGGGTCTGACTTAAAGCTGCCATAGACTGTACTGTACATAGACTGTTCTCTGATGTTCTACATAGACGGTATGTGGTTCTACACCCTGTGATCTGGTCCCTTTTATGGTGAGCTCATGAATATTTACATGAGCTCTACTCTGATTGGCTCAATTACAGTGAGACACAATGAGGATGGTCGCACAGAAGCCACATAGACCAAATAAAATATCCCTCACTGTAAATAAGCTCCACCCACATACCATTTATCTAGCTATGCTGGTTACTCTGAGCTGCTAGTGTCTAACGTTACCTGTACCAGCTCCTCTCTTTCATCTAAACATCAAACACAAAGTAGATGAAAGGTGTCTCTGTGAAACGTTCAGTTGAAGATGATCTGCTTCAACCAGCACACAGTGATCCACTCACACAGCATGGCTGCTACTTCCAGTCACTGTTGGAGGTTGTGGTGCTAATAAAGGTGGAGCTGCTCGTCTCTTCAGTCTCTTCAGTGTTGAACGCTGAGCTGAAGCTGCTCCATGGTGTCCGAGTGTTGGAGAAAGTGTCCGGAGTGAAACGTACAGACTGCAGAGTTGAAGTTGTTCAGAATTCAGATGAGCTCGTTTTGGGAATTCTCCGTTCCACCTTAAATGGAGTTGCAGTTACATTCAGTAGGAGCTGCAGTGTTTAAGGTGGAACATTAGATGAAGAATGTGGAGAAGAGGAACTTCAGGCTGGTTTAAAGATGAACATGGAGCTCTGACAGTTGGGTTGTTTGTTGGGAAGGAATGAAAATGGCAACGTTACCTTCACAGCCTGGAACGCTGGATTTCTCCACCACCGTTCTGGTTACTGGTTGGTGTTGTGGTTGTGTGTAAATGTTCTGGTTGCTGGTTGGTGTTGTGGTTGTGTGTAAATGTTCTGGTTGCTGGTTGGTGTTGTAGTTGTGTGTAAATGTTCTGGTTGGTGTTGTGGTTGTGTGTAAATGTTCTGGTTGCTGGTTGGTGTTGTGGTTGTGTGTAAATGTTCTGGTTGCTGGTTGGTGTTGTGGTTGTGTGTAAATGTTCTGGTTGCTGGTTGGTGTTGTGGTTGTGTGTAAATGTTCTGGTTGCTGGTTGGTGTTGTGGTTCTGTGTAAATGTTCTGGTTTCTGGTTGGTGTTGTGGTTGTGTGTAAATGTTCTGGTTGCTGGTTGGTGTTGTGGTTGTGTGTAAATGTTCTGGTTGCTGGTTGGTGTTGTGGTTGTGTGTAAATGTTCTGGTTGGTGTTGTGGTTGTGTGTAAATGTTCTGGTTGGTGTGGTGGTTGTGTATAAATGTTCTGGTTTCTGGTTGGTGTTGTGGTTGTGTGTAAATGTTCTGGTTGCTGGTTGATGTTGTGGTTGTGTGTAAATGTTCTGGTTGGTGTTGTGGTTGTGTGTAAATGTTCTGGTTGGTGTTGTGGTTGTGTGTAAATGTTCTGGTTGGTGTTGTGGTTGTGTGTAAATGTTCTGGTTGCTGGTTGTTGTTGTGGTTGTGTGTAAATGTTCTGGTTGCTGGTTGGTGTTGTGGTTGTGTGTAAATGTTCTGGTTGCTGGTTGGTGTTGTGGTTGTGTGTAAATGTTCTGGTTGGTGTTGTGGTTGTGTGTAAATGTTGGGGTGTAACTACTAACCAGTCTGTTACGTAACAGTGTAGTATTTGGAGCTCGGCCCGTTTATCCTCCCTCTTCTGTAAAAGCAGGATTTGTGTCTGAAGAACAGAGTTTGAGGTTCAGGGTATGTACAGTTCTGAGTACTAAACTCTCAGTACTACACTATAGAACACTGTATATAGGGTTTTACAGTCTATGGCACCTTTAATCACTGCCCAGAGTTTCTGATGGGAAGTCAATTCAAAAGAAGAAATTGGGAAATTTGTTGGTTTGATTTTGTTTAATGACATTATTTTTTTTACCTTTTTAGAAAAATGATACAAAATCCTTGAATGAACCGACGATGTCATGACTTGCGTCATTTCTGATTTGCATCAGCATTTCTTTATGATGTGTCATTAAGTTGACTTTGAAATTGAGAACAATTTATCATAGAGAAGTTATTTTCCACAAAAATATGTTTTAGCGACGACAATAAAGCAAAATTTATTCACCCATCAGAAAGATGTTGGTCCTGTTCTTAAAAGTAATAAATGATGAAACATCACACCAGAGATGTTCACAAGTCATAAAATACAAGTACAAGTCAAGTCACAAGTCTTTAGGTTTGTGATTTTTTAGGCTGAAGATTAATTCAAGTCACAAGTCTTTAGGCTAGAGTCCAAGTCAAGTCACGAGTCTTTAGGCTAGAGTACAGGTCAAGTCACAAGTCTTTAAGCTAGCGTGCAAGTCAAATCACAAGTCTTTAGGCTAGAGTACAGGTCAAGTCACAAGTCTTCAGGCTAGAGTGCAAGTAAAGTCACAGATTTTTAGGCTAGAGTCCAAGTCAAGTCACGAGTCTTTAGGCTAGAGTCCAAGTCAAGTCACAAGTCTTTAGGCTAGAGTACAGGTCAAGTCACAAGTCTTTAAGCTAGCGTGCAAGTCAAATCACAAGTCTTTAGGCTAGAGTACAGGTCAAGTCACAAGTCTTCAGGCTAGAGTGCAAGTAAAGTCACAGATTTTTAGACCAGAGTCCAAGTCAAGTCACGAGTCTTTAGGCTAGAGTACAGGTCAAGTCACAAGTCTTTAAGCTAGCGTGCAAGTCAAGTCACAAGTCTTTAGGCTAGAGTACAGGTCAAGTCACAAGTCTTTAAGCTAGCGTGCAAGTCAAATCACAAGTCTTTAGGCTAGAGTCCAAGTCAAATCACAAGTCTTCAGGCTAGAGTCCAAGTCAAATCACAAGTCTTTAGGCTAGAGTCCAAGTCAAATCACAAGTCTTTAGGCTAGAGTCCAAGTCAAATCACAAGTCACACTTCCAGAACCCCATGACAAACATCTGACCCAGCCAATCAGGGACTTGGAAAAGGTTAATAGGTTGTTTCAGTGTTAGGTAAGGGGGCGGGGCAGCTTATCAGACATAACTTGGAACAGTCCCAAATCAACCTTCAGTGCAGGACATCTGTCCGTCTCTGTATACCTGGTCACCCTGTTACCCTTTAGTGGTCAGGACCCCCCACTGGACCATCACAGAGCAGGTAACATTAGGGAGGTGGGTCATTCTCAGCACTGCAGTGACACTGATGGTGATGATGGTGGTGTGTTAGTGAGTGTGTTGTGCTGGTGTGAGTGGATCAGACACAGCAGTGCTGCTGGAGTGTTTAAACACCTATCAGTGTCACTGCTGTTGGGCTGAGAATCGTCCACCAACCAAAACTATCCAGACAGCAGTGTCCTGTGGGCGGCGTCCTGTGTCCACTGATGAAGGACTAGAGGAACACAGACTGTGCAGCAGCAGATGAACTACTGTCTCTGACTTTACATCTACAAGGTGGACCAGCAAGTAGTAGGAGTGTCTAATAGAGTGGACAGTGAGTGGACACAGTTGAGGTGAACTCTGTACAACAAATACACTCATGTCACTCACAGTTGCTGCTTTTTTTCTTTTTTTTATTGCAATATTCTTTATTTTCCAGTTTCTGATGTGAAAACAGTTTTAATTTCTCTCAATTAAATATTTAATAAAGTAAAGCAAAAAAAACAAAACATATTTACAAAAAAGTCGTGATGAATAAACTTCAGGAGGATAATTACACAAAACCGGGGCGGCTAAACTGCGGACAGCCAACGGAATATAAATACAGAGAACCGGGAGAGCCGAACGGAAGAAAAAGAAAAAAAAAAAGGCAGGAAAAACGAATTACATGTCATTAAAGTTATTATTAATATTATATTTTTCTGAAAGAAAAAAAAGGGAAAAAAACTAAAACAAACCAACAAACAAAACAATCTCAAAATATTTATTTATTTATTTACAGGACTCTCCTGAAATGCGATCCCACCCCAGGTAGCAGAAAAGGCCTTTAGGATTCGTACTGGTTTATTCTTTATTTCTTTTTTTTTCTTTTTTTTCTTTTTTTTAAATACTTTTAATACTTTAGTCGTTTCTTAAAGTTGATCTCTAAATAATTTTCAAGTTTTAGTCGCGACGTTTATTCGTAAAATGCTCTACAGACAGCGGCGTGAAGGTAAACCGCCTCTGCTCTGTTGTCTCTGATGTGGAGGAAGGTAAAACCGGACAAGGTTAGAGGTGACGAGGGGGGGGTCCAAAGCCCACCAACCGTGATCCACCACTACCCCCAAGTACCCTCAGCAGCAGCAGCAGCCAAAAAAAAAAAAAAAAAAAAAAGAAAAGAAAAAGAAAGTCCACTCGTTTCCCTGGAGCTCGAGAGGAAGCGGTTCATCCCCCCCAGCCTGGTCTGAACTGTCCAATCAAGGCTCTGGAACGGGCATCCTGCCTCTGTTTGTCCGTCATGATATTGATTAAAAAAACAAAAACAAACAAACAAAAACAAAAAATGTTCCACTTCATATAAACTAATACTTGCAAAAAAAAAAAAAGGAAAGAAAAAAAAAAGAAAAAGCTTTTTTTGTCATTGTGTTTGTTTTTGTAACACACACACACACACACACACACACGTACACACACACACGCAGCGTCCATACAGCACATAGTAGTGTCCAAACTCGACGTAGTTTCTCAAAAAAATATAAACTCTGAGCAGCTTTTCCGTAATCGGAGCTCTCTGTTGTCGCGGCGACAGTCTTTTTTCTCCACGGCGACGGGAGAAGAAACTGGAAGTAGCAAATTGAACGGCAAAACCAAAAAAAAA
>CM038716.1:11132666-11137666 GCA_021613375.1 Megaleporinus macrocephalus
GAGTGACCAATCACACTTCTCTATCTAGCAATCTGATGGACGAGTCTGCGTTTGTTTGACGGTACTTGTCTGACTGCATTGTGCTGAGTGTAAAGTTTGGTGGAGGGGGGATTATGGTGTGGGCTTGTTTTTCAGGAGGTGGGCTCCAGTCAAATGAACTCAATGCTTCAGCAGACCAAGAGATTCTGGACAATGACTGCCCACCAGTGCACAAAGCAGCTCCATAAAGACATGGAGGAGCGAGTTTGGTGTGGAAGAACTTGACTGGCCTGCACAGAGTCCTGACCTCAACCTGATAGAACACCTTTGGGACGAGACCTTCTCGTCCAACATCTGACCTCACAGATGGTCTTCTGGAAGAACGGTCAAACATTCCCTCTCCTAAACCGTGTGGAGAGACTTCCCAGAAGAGTTGAAGCTGTTATAACTGCAAAGGTTGGGTCAACATCATATTAAACCCTATGGATGGCTATTGTTTTGGATGTCGGTCGGTAACTTAGCAACCAGCTAAACCATCGGTGACGTGCTGCAGTGGGCGGGAACAAGCCGTGACGCAGTCTCTCTCTAACTAGAGCGTCTCAGTAATCTGTTTTATGAGGAGAGATGAGGAGAGAACACTGATACTTACACAGCTGCTACCTAGACAGCCTACTTAGACACTCTCTAGGATTTGAGACACACCCCATGTACTCTACACACTGGGGCACAGTTCGGGGAATTCCAGCTGCTCAATACCTCCCTGACCGGCATCTATAGGACCCCCAGCCTCAATGACAGAGAAGCCGTGTACGTACCATTCCTTTGCAGAGCAGACCGAGGATGTGTGCCAGTAGATCCTCAGCTTTACCGATAGGTACCAGCGGCTTAGCCACTTCCCTGCAGGTCAAAAATACAGAGTCAGATCAGTAAAATCTTATTGTAGCAGAAATAATAATAAAACTAACAACAGTTACAACAACAAGAAAATTGGACGGTTGCGCAAATAGATGAGTGCAGGTCAGTGCGTCTGTGGATTAGAGGTTTGGAATCTGCTCTGAGTGAGTAGAGGCAGTTTGGAGGCTGTAGGTTGAACAAAACCATAATATTTGGGTTCAGCCGAAAATGAATGGGACCCTATAGGAGGAACATGGGATGAATAAACAGCAAATAGAGGAGTGCAGGTCAGTATGTCTGTGGATTAGAGGTTGGGGATCTGCTTTGAGTGAGTACAGGCAGTTTGGAGGCTGTAGGTTAAACCAAACCATAATATTTGGGTTCCGTCGAAAATGAATGGGATCCAGTTTTGACTGAAAGGGTTAAAAACTTGTTTGTGGGGTAAATATATGAGCCATCGCTCCTGATTTGATGCCACAAGTGAAAGTTTGAATTCCCAGAGGATGTATGATGTTTTTCTATTATGCCTTGTGTACATTATATCATCGCTGTCCAATGAAAACCAAGCATCTCAAAAATAGAAACTTTTCAGGAGAGTGCAAAAACGGTCTTTACTTTCAATGTAAGTCAATGGAACCAGAATTATTTCAAAGTGATTCTGAAGCATTTCTATTGGTCCATTCATCATGGAAATTGTACACAATGGAAACGGCAGCTGTCGCGTTCAAACGATGTGAAAAAATGAAAATCGACAAAAAATGGAGACATGTTTTTCATTGGACAGCCACCATATGTGAATTGTCTATATCAATGGCCCTATAAACATTCTTTAAAGCACAACCAGATGTTAGTTCTGCACCAGGAATAATTCCATATGTTTATTTTTATAGTTTTTATAGTATTAGTGAATAGTTTCACTAATATTATTACTATTAATATAGTACAAATGAGAACAACCAGGGTGGGTGTGCCCAAACTTTTGACTGATCGTGTATAATGTGTTGATTATTGTAGTGAGACCAGAATACCAACCCCGGTAGTGTTGAACACTAAGATTTCACACTTTTAGGCTTCTTTAATGGTTCTTTAGTAGAAACAGTGGTTCTCCATAGAACCTTAAACACCCATATGTATGCTTAAATGAAGAATTTGCCATATATGGTTCTCGATAGCACCAAAAAAGGGTTCCACTACTGTTACAAGCTTGTCATCATATATAGACCCACATAAACTATTTCACTAAACCATTCATTAGAACAGATCTAAATAATCAGACATACAATACAAAGTAACATGAATATGTTATTGTGAGAGAAGTAGATCAGATCTTGATCCAGTTTGAAGAACAAAGTTAGGTTCCAGATTTCTCCTGGACGCCCCAGACATTGTATGAATGTATTCAGTTCCTTCAGCAGCAAATCTTGATTTATCTTAATGAAGTACTGAGCAGTCAAAGCAGGTATTAGATGAGAACTGATAATAATACTGGGTTGTTTAGGAGAAGCTTGGAAAGGGTTAATAAACACACTGACGTATGTAAAAGATCTACTTACTGTATTAATACTGATTAATATTTAATAATAAAGTGTAAAAGCTCTACTTACTCTATTAGTACTGTTTAATATTTAATAATAAAGTGTAAAAGCACTACTTACTCTATTAATACTGATTAATATTTAATAATAAAGTGTAAAAGCTCTACTTACTCTAATAATACTGTTTAATATTTAATAATAAAGTGTAAAAGCACTAATTACTCTATTAATACTCTTTAATATTTAATAAAAAAGTGTAAAAGCACTACTTACTCTATTAATACTGTTTAATATTTAATAATAAAGTGTAAAAGCACTACTAACTCTATTAATACTGTTTAATATTTAATAATAAAGTGTAAAAGCACTACTTACTCTAATAATACTGTTTAATATTTAATAATAAAGTGTAAAAGCACTAATTACTCTATTAATACTCTTTAATATTTAATAAAAAAGTGTAAAAGCACTACTTACTCTATTAATACTGTTTAATATTTAATTATAAAGTGTAAAAGCTCTACTTACTCTATTAGTACTGTTTAATATTTAATAATAAAGTGTAAAAGCACTACTTACTCTATTAATACTGTTTAATATTTAATAATAAAGTGTAAAAGCACTACTAACTCTATTAATACTGTTTAATATTTAATAATAAAGTGTAAAAGCACTACTTACTCTATTAATACTGTTTAATATTTAATAATAAAGTGTAAAAGCTCTACTTACTCTATTAATACTGATTAATATTTAATAATAAAGTGTAAAAGCACTACTTACTCTATTAATACTCTTTAATATTTAATAATAAAGTGTAAAAGCACTAATTACTCTATTAATACTGTTTAATATTTAATAATAAAGTGTAAAAGCTCTACTTTATTAATACTGTTTAATATTTAATAATAAAGTGTAAAAGCACTACTTACTCTATTAATACTGTTTAATAATAAAGTGTAAAAGCACTACTTACTCTATTAATACTGTTTAATATTTAATAATAAAGTGTAAAAGCACTACTTACTCTATTAATACTGTTTAATATTTAATAATAAAGTGTAAAAGCACTACTTACTCTATTAATACTGTTTAATAATAAAGTGTAAAATCACTACTTACTCTATTAATACTGATTAATATTTAATAATAAAGTGTAAAAGCACTACTTACTCTATTAATACTGTTTAATATTTAATAATAAAGTGTAAAAGCTCTACTTACTCTATTAATACTGATTAATATTTAATAATAGTGTAAAAGCACTACTTACTCTATTAATACTGTTTAATATTTAATAATAAAGTGTAAAAGCACTACTTACTCTATTAATACTGTTTAATATTTAATAATAAAGTGTTTACTAAGTAAATAAAAGCTTCCTGTCTGAAACATTAGCTTTTTATATAATAATAATAAATAATAAAACCTTCACTGTCTGTCCACTACAACATGATCATCAGCTCTAATGGTGGTCTGCTGATTTCTACTGCTGATATAGGAAAGGGTTAATGAAGTGTCACTCGCTGCTGGAGAGGTAGGGGGCACTGTGGGGCTCACCTGAAGAGCAAGCCTATTGGGATCCCCCCCTCATGCAGCATGGGGACTATCAACTCCGCCAGGTACACCCAGATATGAGGGATATCGATGGCCATGTCCTCCGCCACCTCCAAGACCTCCAACAGCCTGAAACACACGTGAAGACGCACACGGAGACGCACACGGAGACGCACACGGAGACGCACACGGAGACACACACGGGGGATATAAATTAAATATCTTAAAACTCTGAAACACACACTACAGTGAGACTGGTGGTGGAGGGACGGAGGTACCCTTTGTAGTACTGCTGTGTGGACAGAGTCCCCGCCTTGACGAGCTGGTGCAGCAGGAGGCCCATGTGCTCTCTGGCGATGGCGCTGCGCTCCAGCGTCGACTCGATCCCCGTCCGCACGAACACGCACAGCAGCGAGGAGCAGTTCAGCTCGCTCACACACTGCAGCGCCTCCTACAGGGCAGGAGAACATACCACATCACAGCCACAGCGACAGGAATCATCGTTTCAGAGGTGCTACTTTCTGAGTGCAGTGAAAACTATAAAACATTTAATCTACGATCCTAAACACCTCCTCTCTCCTCCTCCTCCCTCTTACACTTCTCTTTCTCTCTGATCCTCCTTTCTCCTTGTTCTCTTTTCTCTCTCCTTCATCTCCGCTCTCATCTCACATCTCTTCTCTCTCCTTCTCCCCTCTGTTTTTCCTTCCTCCTCTCCTCTCTTCTTCTCTTTTCTCTCCTTCTCCTCCCCTCTACTCTCTTCCTTTCTTTCTTTCTCCCTTCTCTGCCTTTCTCTCCTCTCTCTTCTTCCGTACTCTCTCTTCTCTCTCCTTCTCCCCTCTGTTTTTCCTTCCTCCTCTCCTCTCTTCTTCTCTTTTCTCTCCTTCTCCTCCCCTCTACTCTCTTCCTTTCTTTCTCCCTTCTCTCCCTTTCTCTCCTCTTCCGTACTCTCTCTTCTCTCTCCTTCTATCTTCTTCTTTCTCCCCTCTACTCTCTTCCATCTCCTCTCTCATCTCTTCTCTCTCCATCTCCCCTCTC
>CM038716.1:11142666-11160166 GCA_021613375.1 Megaleporinus macrocephalus
TTACTTGATAGCTGATTGTACCTAAGTGATCATGTAGATATAGTTACTGGATTACTTGATAGCTGATTGTACCTAAGTGATCTGACGAAAGCAAATACTGTATTACGTGATAGCTGATTGTACCTGAGTGATCATGTAGATATAGTTACTGGATTACTTGATAGCTGATTGTACCTAAGTGATCTGACTAAAGCAAATACTGTATTACGTGATAGCTGATTGTACCTAAGTGATCATGTAGATATAGTTACTGGGTTACGTGATAGCTGATTGTACCTAAGTGATCTGACTAAAGCAAATACTGTATTACGTGATAGCTGATTGTACCTAAGTGATCTTATTAAAAGCAGATACTGTATTACATAATAACTGATTGTACCTAAGAGATCATGTAGATATAGTTACTGGGTTACGTGATAGCTGATTGTACCTAAGTGATCTTACTAAAGCAAATGCTGTATTACGTGATAACTGATTGTACCTAAGTGATCATGTAGATATAGTTACTGGGTTATGTGATAGTTGATTGTACCTAAGTGATCTGACTAAAGAAAATACTGTACTAGGTGATAGCTGATTGTACCCGAGTGATCATGTAGATATAGTTAGTTGGTTATGTGATAGCTGATTGTACCTAAGTGATCATGTAGATATAGTTACTGGGTTATGTGATAGCTGATTGTACCTAAGTGATCTTACTAAAGCAAATACCGGATTAGGTGACAGCTGATTGTACCCGAGTGATCTTGCTGATGTAATCACTGGATTACACGATTGCTGACTGTACCTTGGTGATCTTGCTGAGGCGGGTGGTGTCGATGGGCCTGTTTTTGGTGGAGATGGGGACTGTATTCCAGCCCTCATCTGGACCCTGGCTGCCACGGGGCCCAGGTGTGTGAGGGCCACTGCGGGGGCCCAAACCCACCCCTCCTCCTCCTCCTCCTCCTCCTCCTCCTCCTCCTCCACCTCCCCCTCGTCCGTCCTTCTTGGAAAGGAGCTGCTGCTGCACCTTAATCTGCTCCCTGTGCTCCTCCATCTCAGCCTCTTTATGGATCTGCTCAATCGTCTTTGGACCCTGATCCCCACGCCTGGGGACCCAGTTACTCTGAGACGAAGAAAACAAGAGCAAAAGTGATAAACGTGTGCCGAGGTGTCCCAAGTTTACTGCTGTGATGCTTTACTGAGGATTCACATGCTGTGTATACCTTCTCTATATCTTCTCAACTAAAAAACAGGATATTTAAAATACTGACCTATAGATGAGGGGAAAAAAATAATAAAAAAAATCTAAAAAAATATATATAAATATATAATACACTCAAAGCTATTTAAGTGTTTATTTGCTTAGAAAATACTAATATTAGTATAAATCTAAATAGCATTAAACACAATAACCTAAAAGCATTACTCTAATCTACAATAAATACACATTAAACAAGTATCCACAAAATGCAGGAGGCGCCAAATATTCTTCAGTTTCAAAGAAAAATAATAAAAATAAGTTTTAGGAACGTTTCTTTCGCTTCAATTATGATGATATCATCACACTAAAACCAGCTGCTAAGCTCAAATTATACAGAGTAGGGGTGGGCGATATGGCCCTACAATAATATCATGATATTTTATGGTATTTTTGCGATAACGAAACTCTTGACATTGAATAAAAAGAATATTTCAAGAATACACTACTGCAACAAAATGAAAATTAAATTTTATTATTGCATACGATAACTGCATAACTGAGATATTAAAAAATACAAGAATTTTCATCAGATTGTAACAGAAGTTAATGATCCAGAATGTCACGATACTCCAAATATCTCCATATATCCAGGACTGAAGTAAAGTGAATGATACTGGAGATAAAATCTGTCTCTAGTAGATATATGATGGGAAATGAGAAAAGTGTGAATTTTTATTTTTCTAAAAACAGTAAAAGTAGTACCTGATGTGATCATTAGGGATGGCACAATATTTCAGGGTATAATATCGTTTACCATATTTAAAAATATTGGCGATATTATTGTGTATGATATGATAAGGCCCACCCCTAATACAGAAAACTAAAAATACTGGAGATGATTGGGTTTCTATTTACAGTAACGTGTGTTGGTCAATATTAGGACTGTGTATTAGTGAGAACCTGTCAACATGCTATGTGTCATGATACAGTGGTTACAATATATTGTATTGCATGAGGAAAAACTGCCATAATTTAATCTAATCTATCTTTAGGCATTATATATCATAAAATATAGTGATCCATTATAATATATAATGTAATGTATAATATAATATAATAAAATATAAAGTGTATAAAAAGTTTCTAACTTTTTGTATTAGAAAAAGAAACACATTACTACACACACAGCAAATTATCACCAAGTCATTTTTAGAATGACTTGATGCTCTTCAGGCCCTCAGACAGCACAGCATTAAAAACAGGTTTAACTAGACATTTCTAGACTGTACACATGGCCCTGTCCTAACACTGCTGCTATATTAATAATAATAGTATAATTATTTAATACTGTAATAGTTAATAATTAATAATAATTAATAAATAGCATGAGATGTTAAAAGGCGTTCTATTTTCTATTGTAAGGAAAAAAACACACACATACATTTTATATATATATATATATATATATATATATATATAAAAAGATAAAGTGGTTACGATATATTGTATTGCATAAAAAAATATAATATATATATAAAAAAACAAAAACAAAAAAAACACTATCATATGCTGGAGTCTGATGCCTGAAGATAGATTAGATCATCAAATGTAGTGATCCATCCATCCATAAATATATATATATATATTATATATCCATCTATCTATCTATCTATCTATCTATCTATCTATCTATCTATCTATATATATATATCCATCTATCTATCTATACATATCTTTATATCTATCTATCTATCTATATCTATCTATCTATCTATATATCTATCCATCTATCTATCTATATATATTATATCTTTATATCTATATCTATCTATCTATCTATATATATATCTTTATATCTATCTATATCTATCTATCTATATATATATATCCATCTATCTATCTATACATATATCTTTATATCTATATCTATCTATCTATCTATCTATCTATCTATATACTATATATATATCCATCTATCTATCTATATATATATATCTTTATATCTATATCTATCTATCTCTATCTATATATATCTTTATATCTATCTATATCTATCTATCTATCTATCTATCTATCTATATATATATATCTATCCATCTATCTATCTATACATATATCTTTATATCTATCTATATCTATCTATCTATCTATCTATCTATCTATCTATCTATCTATATATCTATCCATCTATCTATCTATATATATATATCTTTATATCTATATCTATCTATCTATCTATCTATCTATATATATATCTTTATATCTATCTATATCTATCTATCTATCTATATATATATCTATCCATCTATCTATCTATACATATATCTTTATATCTATCTATCTATCTATATCTATCTATCTATCTATCTATCCATCTATCCATCTATCTATATATATATATATATATATCTTATATATATATATATATATATATATATCTATCCATCTATCTATCTATATATATATATATATCTTTATATCTATATCTATCTATCTATCTATCTATCTATACATATATATATATGAGCATGTTGGTTCTCGAATACAAAGCATATGCGCTGCAGTCATTCATGGCCTCTCATCACTGTTACACTCCTTGCCTGCAGTGTTCACTCCCAGTTGCGCTTCCACAGAAACAAAACTTATTCTGATTCCAAGAAACTGTGTGGGTGTGTAACTCCACTAAGGTCACACACACACACTACCCACACACACACACACAGCTCACTGTAAATGATAACGCAAGCCTACAACTGCAAACACTCACCCACATATGTACCCCATAATACACACACAGTCTCTCTCTCACACACACACACACACACACACACACACACACACACACACACACACACACACACTCCTGAAAGTACAGTAAACATTCCACTTTCACACTTCCTACAACTGATCTGGAGGGAGGAACATTTCAGTCTGGACGCCTGTGTCAGCCTATGCTTCAGGAGCTGCTCTGCATTAAAGAGCTGAGCTTCTGTTAGCCTCTGAAATCCCCGTCCCAGCCAGGGCTGTGGGCTAGAGCAGGGGGTCTCCGAGGCTTTCTGTACACATGCAGTGCAGGGATACACAGCAGGGACAGTCAGCAAGGACAGACACTCCGAGCAGGATCAGACAGCAGAGACAGATACTCAGTGTAGGGACAGACAGCAGGAACAAATACCAAAGAGAGACACCAGAAACACTCAGCCCAGAGACAGATGGCAGAGGCAAAGATGCAGCACAGAGACAGAGACTCAGTGCAGAGACGGACAGCAGAGACAGAAACTCGTCGCAGAGACAGACAGCAGAGACAGAGACTCAGCGCAGAGACTCAGCGCAGAGACAGACACTCTGCCCAGAGACGGACAGCATAGACACAGATGCAGCCCAGAGACAGACGGCAGAGACACAGACGCAGCCTGGAGACGGGCACTCAGCGCAGTGACAGACAGCAGAGACAGAGATGCAGGGCAGGGAACAGAGACTCAGCGCAGAGACAGGCAGCAGAAACAGGCGGCACAGACACAGACGCAGCCCAGAGACAGAGACTCAGCACATGGACAGACAGCAGAGAGAGAGACTCAGCGAAGAAACAGACAGCAGAGACAGACACTCAGCACAGAGACAGACAGCAGAGACAGGCGGCATAGACACAGGTGCAGCCCAGAGACAGACAGCAGAGACAGAGACGCAACCCAGAGACAGAGACGCAGTGCAGGGACAGACAGCAGAAACAGAGAGACGCAGCACAGGGAACTGAGACTCAGCGCAGAGACAGGCGGCATAGACACAGATGCAGCCCAGAGACAGACAGCAGAGACAGAGACGCAACCCAGAGACAGAGACGCAGTGCAGGGACAGACAGCAGAAACAGAGAGACGCAGCCCAGAGACAGACACTCAGCGCAGAGACACAGCACAGGGACAAACAGCAGAGACAGAGACACAGCACAGGGACAGATAGCAGAGACAGAGACGCAGCGCAGGGAATCCGTCATCACTGTAATATATATATTTAATATTTGAGTCACGGAGGAACTAATCACCCGCCGTAAGTCGATGACGTCCTGCAGCATGAAGCGGATCCTGGACGAGGTCTTCCTCTCCTTAATGATCTTCTCCATCTGGTTAAAATACTGATCCATTCGGGGCTGGAGACAGACAGAGAGACAGAGACAGAGAGACAGAGAGACAAAACTTATTATTACTGAAGTCATTTACCTCAAACTTTGAAACTAGTTTGATAAATATATTTTATATAGAATATACAAATATATCATTTATTTTTAAATAAATTATGTACGTGCGCTACCTTGGCCTTCTCGAAGTCCAGGTCCTTGCCGATGGTGGACAGCAGTCTGCAGAGGCACTCTAAGCTCTCCTCGTCGTGGTTCTTCAGCAGCTTGACGATGCAGTCGTGCATGATCGTCTCCGTCAGCATCTTCAGCTTGAACAGCTCACCGATGAACTTGATGTTGCCCAGCGATCGGCGTCGCGCCTTGTCCTTCGCCTCCTCCAGCTCCTCCCGCAGCCTCTGCTTTTCCTCGTCCTGCAGGGGTGGAGCCAGAAAACACATACCCGATGTAGTGAAAGACGCCCTCCTACTCGAGAACTACCTTCTCCTCCAGACGTCCTACTACTCGAGAACTACCTTCTCCTCCAGACGTCCTACTACTCGAGAACTACCTTCTCCTCCAGACGTCCTTCTACTCGAGAACTACCTTCTCCTCCAGACGTCCTACTACTCGAGAACTACCTTCTCCTCCAGACGTCCTTCTACTCGAGAGCTACCTTCTCCTTCAGACGTCCTTCTACTCGAGAACTACCTTCTCCTGCAGAAGCCCTTCTACCCGAGAACTACCTTCTCCTCCAGACATTCCTCTACTCAAGAACTACCTTCTACTCAAGAACTACCTTCTCCTCCAGATGCTATTCTACTCAAGAACTACCTTCTCACGCAGAAAGCCATTCTACCCGAGAACTATCTTCTCACGCAGAAAGCCATTCTACCCGAGAACTACCTTCTCCTCCAGACATTCTTCTACTCAAGAACTACCTTCTCCTCCAGACATCCTTCTACTCAAGAACTAATCTTTTAGAACTACTTTCTCCTAAAGGCGTCCTTCTACTCAAGAACTACCTTCTCCTCCACACGCCCTTCTACTCAAGAACTAATCTACTCAAGAACTACCTTTTCCTGCAGACGCCCTTCTACCCGAGAACTACGTTCGCCCGCAGACGCCTTTCTACTCAAAAACTACCTTCTCCTCCAGACATCCTTCTACTCAAGAACTACCTTCTCCTCCAGACATCCAACTCAAGAACTACCTTCTCCTCCAGACATCCAACTCAAGAACTACCTTCTCCTCCAGACATCCAACTCAAGAACTACCTTCTCCTCCAGACATCCTTCTACTCAAGAACTACTTTCTACTCAAGAACTACCTTCTCCCCCAGACATCTTTCCACTCAAGAACTACCTTTTCCTGCAGACGCCCTTCTACCCGAGAACTACGTTCGCCCGCAGACGCCTTTCTACTCAAAAACTACCTTCTCCTCCAGACATCCTTCTACTCAAGAACTACCTTCTCCTCCAGACATCCAACTCAAGAACTACCTTCTCCTCCAGACATCCAACTCAAGAACTACCTTCTCCTCCAGACATCCTTCTACTCAAGAACTACTTTCTACTCAAGAACTACCTTCTCCCCCAGACATCTTTCCACTCAAGAACTACCTTCTCCTCCAGACATCCCTCTACTCAAACTCTACATTCTCCTCCAGATGTCCTTCTACTCAAGAACACTAATAAATACACACAAAAGCTTTGAGGTACAACTTGTTTGTTAGACGTACCAAAGTGCTCTACAAGATGCTTCAAAATAACTGTTTGCAGTGATTTAAGTTTTTGTTGTAGCACATTGTGCACTTGAGGGCTGTGCGCATCTCTTACCCCGCTGGCAGCATCCAGCTCTTTCTGCTTCTTCTCGAAAAATTCGTCGTCATCTTTGTCCTTCTCGAACTCCTTCTGACAGCGATTCAGCAACAGCTTCCTGAAATTCACTGTGACTCCCGGCTTATCCGACGTAGGCACTTTCAGCTGGAGTGAGAGAGCAAGAAAACAAGAGAGGTTATAACAGGTCACGAACCACAGGAACCAAAAACACAACAAAACTTTCACCAAATCACTGTTTTCTACTGAGGGTATCCATAACATGATCAGAGCAGCATATACAATAGTAAGAAGCAAACAGCGCCCCCGCACTTACCCCCATGAGGCAGCGGCACATGTTGGCGTAGGCTACAGAGAAGTTGGGTTCGGAGATGGCCTTTTCAAAGATGAGGTCGATGACGCCCTTCAGCCTCTCCTCTGTGTCGATGGTCAGCTCGGTCACCTGCTTCATCAGCGGCTGGAACATCTGTGGCGTGAGTTTGTTGAGGATACTGCGGACTCTGCGGAAAAGCTCCTGGGTTTTCACGGCCTCGGGCTCGTCCTCCTCGGCTCTGCTGCTGCGCTTCACCGTTGGCTTCCACGCCTTCTCCGCCTTATTCAGCTGCACGTCGTCGCTCAGAGAAACGCTGGCGATGATCTTCCTTGGCTCCTTCCGTGGACCTTGACCAGAACGACGTGGGCCACCCATACCGGCCGGCTGGGGGAGGGACGAGAAAAGGAGCATGAGTAAGACTTAGAAGGAGAGACAAGCACATAATATATTATACTCAATGTTTACTTGTTTCCCCCAAAGTATGAACAAGATGGTCTCTGCATCGAAACAACATCACATCAGTCTACTCATATCAATTCCAAGTTGCAAGGTGGAGCCACCACAGATCAGATTTCTTGTTCAGCACATCCCACAGATCCTTGATCAGATTAGGATCCGGGGAATCAAAAGGAACTCCCTGAACTCTTAATCATGTTCCTCAAACTATTCCTAAACAGTGTCTGCAGTGTGGCACGGCACACTGTCCAGCTGAAAGAGGCCACTGCTATCGAAGAACAACATCACGAAAGCTGGTCTGCAACCCCGTTTAGGCAGGGGGCAAGTTTCTAACTGAAGTCTGCATGAATTCCTGGACCAAAATATTGCCCAGAGCATCACGCTCCATCATTGCCTTCTCCGCACAGTGCGTCCTGGTGCCATCACTTCCTCAGGAGGGTGGGTTGCCCCTTTTTGAAGAGGATGGATTGCACCTTCTTTGAGGAGGATTGGTTGCCCCTTCTTTAAGGAAGAAGGGTTGCCCCTTTTTGAAGGGGGTGAGATGCCCCTTTCTGAGGAGGGTGGGTTGCCCTCTTTGAAAGGGGGGGGTTGCCCCTTTTTGAAGGGGGTGGGTTGCCCTCCTTGAAGGGGGTGGGTTGCCCTCTTTGAAAGGGGGGGTTGCCCCTTTTTGAAGGGGGTGGGTTGCCCTCCTTGAAGGGGGTGGATTGTCGCCTCTTTCTGAGGTGGATGGGTCGCCCCTTTCTGAGGTGGATGGGTCGCCCCTTTCTGAGGTGGATGGGTCGCCCCTTTCTGAGGTGGATGGGTCGCCCCTTTCTGAGGTGGATGGGTCGCCCCTTTCTGAGGTGGATGGGTCGCTTATTCTGAGGTGGATGGGTCGCTTATTCTGAGGTGGATGGGTCGCCCCTTTCTGAAGAGGATGGGTCGCCCCTTTCTGAAGAGGATGGGTCGCCCCTTTCTGAAGAGGATGGGTCGCCCCTTCCTGAGGAGGATGGGTCGCCCCTTTCTGAGGAGGATGGGTCGCCCCTTTCTGAGGAGGATGGGTCGCCCCTTTCTGAGGAGGATGGGTCGCCCCTTTCTAAGTAGGATGGGTTGCACTTTTTGAGGAGGATGGGTCACCCCTTTCTGAGGAGGATGGGTCACCCCTTTCTGAGGAGGATGGGTCGCCCCTTTCTGAGGTGGATGGGTCGCCCCTTTCTGAGGAGGATGGGTCGCCCCTTTCTGAGGAGGATGGGTTGCACTTCTTGAGGAAGATGGGTCGCCCCTTTTTGAGAAGGGCTCCTCTGAAGGTTACTTCCTCTTGATCTGAGGGAGTTTTGTCTTGCAACTGTCGCCCCTGTTGATTCTCATTGGGGGGGTTTGGACCTGGATTTTCTGTAAAGCTGCTTTGTGACAACATCTGCTGTGAAAGAGGCACCTCGATAAACCATGACATGAGACCTTCTTCCAAGGTCCATTTCTGACCCTGGCATTGATGAGCTTTGGCCAACTACACTCATAGCAGTCTGTGGATTGTCCCTTCTCAGACCACTGCCAGAAGGTACTCACCTCTGCTGACCAGAAGCAAGGGTTGCTGTTTCGGCCCTGTCATCCAGCCATCAAGTTTTGGGCCTTGTCAAAGCCCTTCACGTCTATCCATTTCCTCCATGTCCAAAACCAACGGTTCCTTACAGTCTACTACATCTCAACTTTATTTGAGCACCTGTGATTAGTCATAACACTGTAGCTCACTGCTCTCCAATGATACCCAGCCGGGTACATAGAGACCCCAGCAAAAAATAAATACCCTAGGAATATAAATACTATAGTACTATGTTTTGGGCTCTTGCTTCAATGCCCTGCAACTCAAGACATAATTTTGAGGAGGTGAAACTGACCGGTCCTCTGCCTCCTACAGGTTGTCTCCCCAAGTTGGCGAAGGAGGGGGTGAAGTCTGGCCCACAGTTCATGCCGGGTAGCCTGCTGGGGTCCAGGGGCCGGAGAGGAGTCTTATTAGCCTAAAGAGAGAGAAAGAGAGAGATGTTAATGTTAATTTGTCCCCTGAAGAAGATACTTTCACTTGATTTTCACTTCAATCAACCTTAGTGCCTAAACTTGTAGTTTACAGATGGAGGCATTATTCATCCCTGTATCAATACGACCGAGATCTTCTGTTCAGTTTGTGTGCATGCTCTACCTTATCCAGCACCACGTCGCTGATGTGCGGCAGACCCTCTGGTTTGTGCATGCTGGCGCTGATGAACTGGAATCCCAGCAGGAACTCCCGATCATATTTCTTCTTCTCCTCCGGGTTCAGAGGCTTCCACTGCTCTGTGGGCACCAGACCAGACATGCTTAGACGTTGAAGTCAAATTGAAACCAAAACGTAACTTTTTGACCTTCTGGTTTCTTCCTTCGGGATCGTGAGATCATTCTCGTGCTTGTTTACCGTCTCAGCTCGTCCTAAATGAAGCAGCTAAACGTAGTGACCTCCATGCTCTGTAAATTTAACACTCGACCATTACGCCCAACCCAATGCTTATCTTTTAACCACTGATGATTAAGAGGTCTACTCAAGTATCAACAGTGTTTCCTACTACAGGAAACAGGAAACAGCTCGTTGGTGTCACTCAATCATTTTAAACTTTTAATATCTAACCACCTTCTAACAGCCTGTACCTGTTTAACTTAATCTTGCTGTCTTGTTTGATTTTTCTGTATTATTTTATTTGATTTAATAAGTTCTGTATTATTATTATTATTATTATTATTATTAAATAATTAAATTAAATCTTAAATTTTATCTATTTTTCAGTATAATTATTATTTCTACTTTACTGTTATTTTTACATTTTTGTTTAATGTTTTTTTATTAGTTACTATCTTCAGTTGTTTTAATTTATAATGATTACATTTTGTTTATATTTTCTTTATTATTATATTTGATTTAATTAGTTATGTATTTTATTTTGTTATTTTATTATTATTATTATTATTATTATTATTATTATTATTATTATTATATCTTATTTCTTTGTAACTATTTTACTTTTTTTATTATTTGTAATCTTAACCTCTTTTATTATCTTAATTTCTTACTAATTAAATCTTAAATTTTATCTATTTTTTAGTATTATTACTATTTCTACTTTTCACTACTGTTCACTATTATTTTAATTTAAATTTTTCATTTAATATATATATATTAGTTACTTTCTTCAGTTGTTTTAATTTATAATGATAAAATTTTGTTTTTATTTTCTTTGTCAATCCTTGTCTATGTAAATGCTCAGATACATTGAAAACGAGGGTTGCCCTCGATGTGCATCCGAGTTTTAAATGAATTGATAAAATTGATATGCAGATGTGATCTTTGGCTTGACAACCTTCTGGCCTCGTGGACTCAAGTCAGAGTTTGTATATGGTGGTTTTTACAACAGACGTTGTCACAAAGTAGCTTTAAACAAAGTTAGGGTCCAAGAAGCCCCTCGAAACCTCAAGAGCAACCAGGCTCGTAAAGGGTACAACAAGTGTAGGTACAGCGAGGGGACATAATGAAGTGGCCAGTCGGTGTGTGTTATGTATATTTTACACTAGCGCTGGACGATATGTATATTACGATATATTTCTTAATTTCGGCCGATACGATAATATTCCGATATCGATATAAATCACCTTTCAGCGCGATCGGCCGATAGCCGATACTGATTGAGGGCGGGGCTACATGCCACGGCAGGGCTTCATGTAGTTATAATCGCAAGCAAGTCATGAAACATGGTTGAAACTTGGTTATCTAGAACTATAAACTCAATCACTCTGGCTGTGGTTCTTTAGCTCTCTGGCTGTTGAAAATGAAAGGGTATGTATTTCCACCTAGTGGTGCAGGTGGGAATTGCATGGACCTGGCCGGAGGGGGTTTCACAGAGGGCTCCTTATCCTGAATTAAACACTAGCTGTAAATACAGAAATTAGCCTTATTGATTTAACGGCATCGATCGGCTCTCGGGATTGGCTAAATTGGAGAAATATCGGCCGATCACCAATACATAGCCGATCGATCCTTCCATCCCTAGTAAATATAGAACTACAAGCTCATCCAGCGCCGCCATGTTTTGATTTACTCTGAACTGCCCTCTACTGGAAGCGTTGCTCAACAACCATATCAACGGAGCTGAGGCACTGAACGTATGTGGCATACCGATATCGAATTACTGTCCAGGCCTATTTTGAGGTATGTATGCCTTTCATCTCTCACCCTCTTTGTACTGATACTTCTGCTCAGTGGGTGTGGCTGGGGCGGAGCTTTGCGGCTGGATGTTTTCTGCGTCCAGTTTGTCCTCCTTCTCCTCCCACGTTTCATCTACTTCCTCGACAGGGGGCGGGGCCACCGGGGCAGGCTCTTCCTTCTCAGCTTTAGCTGGGGGAGTGGCCTCAGGCTGTGGGGGCGCTGGCTATTTCAGGGCAAAAGAGAAAGTCATGTCAGTGATCGCTTCCTAACAGCAATGTTCACGGCCCATGATGTGGACGCCTACACAGAGCAAACCAAGACCGGAGATGGATTTCCCCGATAGCTCCATCCTGGACAGGACCCGGACAGATAGAGCAGTTCTAGCTCTGCAATGTTCTTGGACCATCTGGCAAGCTCTGCATGTTCAAGATCTACCTACAGATGTTCACACAAGATATGGTTCTACTGTCACTACCTTACTGACAAGGCGATTCCAGAGGAACGTTCTGGAATCTAGGTTAAGTAAACTAGATCTCTATAAACATGCCATGCTGTGTTGGCTATGGCCTTTCAACATAGGGCATGACGTTCAACAGTTCATCAGATCTCTCCTGCTTGTTCTTATGTGCTTATTCACACTCACCTCCTTAAAGGCATCCAGGAGGTCACCAGCCTCCTTTTTGTTGAGGTCCTTCAACTTCCTCTTCTTCTTTGGCACAGAAACAGCTGTTGGGAGGAAGAAATAAGAGATAAACTGTGACTTACAGCCCAGACTAGTCCAGACTGGCCAGAATTCTATACTACAGTGTAGAATCCTTCCCTGGTGTCTACGTGGGTTTCCTCACAGTCAGGTGAGTTGGAGATACCAATTCCGATCACCGATCACCTTTCAGTGCGATCGGGCAATAGCCGATACCGATCGAGGGCGGGGCTATATGCCACGGCAGGGCTACATGTAGTTATTAGCGTAAGCAAGGTCTAAAACATGGTCTAAACTGGTTTATTACCATTTTTAACGAGCTCATATGAAACAACATAATATTTTTTAACTAAATTAACAGTAAATAAACAAAGTAAATCAAACAGATATCACCAATACTACACTCATTAAATTTAGAGCCTTAATTTAAAACTAAATAAGCTAATTAAATAAATGCAGTAAGAACTGCAGTCATTAAACTCAGACTCTGATATTTTAAACTAAATCTGTAATCATTAAATGTAGAATATTGAATTGTTGCTACGGGTAACAGAATTTAAACGTTATCATATACAGAACTTTGTTTCTGTTTACAGGAAACATGTACACACCTTGCATAGTGCTCTCCGGGACAGTTGTTTGTGGTGGGGGCGTGTCCTCTCGCTCCTCTGAGGAAGAGGGTGGGGCTTTAGAAGCATCAGACACAGCTCCCAAAGTGGCAGGGGTTGACTTGACAACTGGTTCTGGGGTCTCCTTAGAAACAGGAGAAGGCTCCTTAACAACAGGTGCAGGGGCTTCTTTGATAAGAGGTTCAATGGTTTGCTTAGCAACCGGAAAAGATGTCTCCTTTATAACAGGAGTCTCCATGGCGATCGGTGTAGAGCTCTCCTTGGCAAGCACAGATGGAGCTGGGGCCTCCTTGACAACTGGACCTGGGGCCTCCTTGACAATCAGTGTAGGGGCCTGCTTGGCAGGAACCTCCTTCGCAGCCTCCTTGAGCGCAGGGGAGGCGAGCTCCGTGACAACGGGGGTGGGGGGCTCCTTGACCGGGACCTTTTTTACAGCCTCCTTGACAACAGGGGTGGTGGACTCCTTAAGAGGAACCTCTTTTGCAGGCTCCTTGACAGCCGGAGGGACAGGCTCCTTTACAACAGGAGCGATAGGCTCCTTGACAGCCAGAGGGGTGACGACCTTGACAGCCGGAGGGGCAGGCTCCTTGATAGGCTCTTTGATAGGCTCCTTGACAGCCACAGGGACGGTCTCCTTGACAACCTGAGGGGCAGGCTCCTTGACAGCCACAGGGACGGGCTCCTTGACAGCCACAGGGGCGGGCTCCTTGACAGGCTCCTTGACAGCCACAGGGGCGGGCTCCTTGACAGGCTCCTTGACAGCCACAGGGGCGGGCTCCTTGACAGGCTCCTTGACAGCCACAGGGGCGGGCTCCTTGACAGGCTCCTTGACAGCCACAGGGGTAGGCTCCTTGATAGGCTCCTTGACAGGCTCCTTGACAGCTGGAGGTGCGGGCTCCTTGACAGCTGGAGGGGCAGGGTTCTTGACAGCAGGAGGAGTGACCTCCTTGACAGCCAAAGAGACAGGCTCCTTGACACCCAGAGGGGCAGCCTCCTTGACTACTGCAGAGGGAGACTCCTTGACAACCGGAGGAGCACCCCCCTTGACAACTGGAGCAGCAGCTCCCTTGACAACTGGAGCACCGGCCTCCGCGATGGCTGGGGCAAGAGGCTCTTTGACAATATGAGATGAGCTCTCCTTAACAACAGACGTAACTGCATCCTTGACGACGGGAGCTGGAGGCTCCTTGACGACCTTTGAAGGCGTTTCCCTGGTAACCGGCGGAGCGGTTTTCATAGTCCTTACAGAGCTTTTCTCTGTAATGGGCGGCGCTTCCTTGCTAACATCGGGCTCGGCGATGGGGCTGACGTCCCTCTCAGTCGCTGGTCCTGCGGGGGCCCGCTCCCGGGTTTCCGGTGCCGTTAAACCGTTGAACAGTTGCAGTTCCTCAGGCTGGGCAATTGGAGACTCCACTGCAGGTTCCACTCGTGGGGTGGGGACAGGAAGGCAGACTTTTACAGCCTCCGCCCCTTTCTCCTTAGAGACCATAGGTTGTGTGGGGGGAGTCGCCTTCTCCAGAGAAAGGTCTGCCGGGGCAGGGGGCGGGGCGTCCACTGTGTCGCTGATTGGACTGGTGGTGGGAGGTGTGGGCGGAGAGTCTGGTATAGGGCTTTCTCCTGGGGGAATGGGAAACTCTAGGGATACTACCGTCTTCATCCTATCATCTGGAGAGAGAGAGAGAGAGATCAGAAGTTCTAAAACACTACTTGTGAAGGACTTTACTGGCTGATTCATAAACGATTACATAATTTAGAGATAACATAGAGACCCCAGATTAAAAGGTTACAGCTCAGACGCTACACCCGATATCACCACTGAAAGTGAAACGGGACAAACTGAACACAACTCTGGCGAACGGGAAGCCAACTTCGACCTCGTCTGCTGGGTTCTCTACCTGCTTTTGTTATTCAGTTGCTGAGAAGTTCACTTCTGAGCAGGACTACTGGTACTGAGGGAGTTCTACGTCTCGCAAATTATAGGAGGTAACGCACCATATAGTTTTTATAAGTCTACTAAGCAACAATTCCAGACTAGAGATCGACCGATATGGGTTTTTCTATAGTCGATGCCGATCCCGATGTTTAGAGGTCAGGGTCATTAGTTGGCCGATATGGGCTACCGATGTTTTGGGCCGATTTCTAGAAGTTTTCTGTTTTATTTGCTGCTAAAAATGTTACACTAGTAATAACAAGTGGATGCACAACATTTCTGAACTTATCGTTTACTGAACACTGACTTAACAAGAAAAATCTAAATATTTTTATCTGCTTTTATCTAAATTGCGGTTCTTTAAGGAGGATGAGGCGCTCAGAGAGAGAGAGAGAGAGAGAGAGAGAGAGAGAGAGAGAGAAATAGAAACAACGCTCAATGCGATAGACAGAGAGATGCTGATATGCTCTAATTAGGGTTGCACCGATACAGATACCGTATCGGTATCGGTGCCGATACTGGCCCGTACACACAGTATCGGTATCAGCAATAGAGAGCTCCGATACCATGAAGCTTATTGACTAAATGGCTGCACATGTTTTTGCATTGTGCCAATTTTTATTTTTTCATAGCTCTGAAACTTTTTAATGTGCAGTTACTCAACCAGTAAACGGTTCTTTCAAGATGATTATATTTTATTCAGGATAAGACATAAAAAATACAACATATAAAAAGTGGAACACTATAAATATCAGAGTTGGTATCGGTACTCTGTATCGGCAGATACCTGAAAAACTGGTATCGGTAAGGAAATAGTGGTATCGGTGCATCCCTAGCTGTAATGGTTGTTAACACAGCGGCTCTGTTCTGTTTTCTTTAGTTCAGTTAGTCTCGAGTGCTGGAAGCTGAGGAATCTGTGTAACAGTGTTAATGTGTGTATTATACTAGAGCAGTTAGCTTTAGCCCCGGAGCTAATGTGTGTTTTACACTAGAGGAGTTAGCTTTAGCCCCGGAGCTAATGTGTGTATAAGCAGTACAACATCCACTCTGGTTCACGTCTACGGCGGAACTAGAAACACGTAACCGCCTCATTGAAAACCTCACTGTTCACTATAAATTATTCATTATTATTTTCATGTGGTTGGCTGAACAGTTCCAAAGGTTTCGGCTTGGGGTCCTTTACATGCGGCAGCAGCACGTTCCACCGCACCAATAACACGGGGCTGCCCGCGGACGTGGCTGACTTTAAATCAGTGATATCAGCCGATGCTGATATATTAAATTATAGTAAATATCGGTGCGATATATCGGACGACCGATATATCAGTCGATCTCTATTCCAGACATTGCAGACTCGTACTGGACTACAACATTGGTCATTGGTTGATTGGACGGTAATGCTCTCAAACTACAGCACACCCCCAAATAACACCAAGTCTGATAGACTAGGGCTCACTAGGAATGTTAGGGCAACACTACTACTCACTAATGAACATCTACGCCAGGGCCAAGATTTCTGGAACGAGGTTCATGAACAGAGATTTGGGATTGCCACCCCTTGCAATAATAGAAATGACTATGACCTCAAGAACCCAAGAACCTGTGGAGATTGCGAGACCCCCTGTAATAAAGTTAGAGAAGCTGAAGAAGTGGACCATCCAACAGGCTAATGATCCCAAACATCCCAAAAGTAGTTCCAGTAAACAGCCATTACTCAAAAGCTATAATCATCTACTGCACCTCATTTAAAATTAACTCAAATTTAACAACAAGCAAATCACTCAGTATGGTATCAGTCTCGATATCAGCGGGAACTACTAGAGATGGACCGATCAGCGTTTCTGAGGCCGATTCCGATCGCCGACCACCTTTCAGCCCGATCGAGGGCGGGGCTATATGCCAAGGCAGGGCTATTAGTAGTAGTTATTAGTGCAAGTAAGTCATGAAACCTGGTCTAAACTGGTTTATTATCATTTTTAAGGAGCTCATATGAAACAGTATAATATTTTAACTAAATTAGAAGTTGGTCTAAATTAGAAGTTGGTCTATGTGGAGTAAACCTCTTGATAAGCTCCAGAAGAGCCACATCTGAAAAGTATCTCTACTAGGAACAGCAGAGCGTGGATCCAGGTGGAACAT
>CM038716.1:11167666-11180166 GCA_021613375.1 Megaleporinus macrocephalus
GACTACTGCAGCTAATTTACCAGAGATCAATAGACTGAATCAGATTTACCATAGATACTGTAAGCTACAGCAGCACATTTACCAGAGATCAACTGACCAGATCAGATCCACCATAGATATTACAGCAGCACATTCATCAGAAATCAACAGACTATATCAGATTTGCCATACACATTACAGATTACTGAGCAAATCTACCTGAAATCAATAGACCTGATCAGATTTCAAGTGCTTTTGGCAGAGATCAGATTAGAGATTAGATTAGATTTACCGTAGATGCTACAGATTACAGAAGCAATTGACCAGAGATCAATAGACTCGATCAGATTTAATATAGATACTACAGATTACTGAGCAAATCTACCTTAAATCAAGAGATTAGATCAGATTTCCAGAAAATATTGCAGATTATAATAGCATTTATAGCAGAGATTAAAGCGATTAGATCAGATTTACCACAGATATTACAGATATTATCAGTACATTTACCAGAAATCAATAGACAAGATCATATTCACCATAGATGTTGTAAACTACAGCAGCACATTTACCAGAGATCAGATATACCAAAGATACAACAGAGTACTGCAGTAAATTTAACAGAGATCATAGCGATTAGATCAGATTTACTGTAGATATTGTAAGATACAGCAACACATTTACCAGAAACCAACAGATTAGATTGGATTTTCCACAGATATTACAAATTACTGAGCAAATGAACCTGAAATCAATAGGCTACATCAGATTTCCAGTAAATATTACAGGTTAGAACAGCATATTTACCAGAAATCAACAGACAATATCAGATTAAATGAGTACCACAGCATATGTACCTGAGATCAGTAGAAAAGATCAGACCATGCTGGACGCTTACCTGTTTGCGTTCCCGTTTGGTCGGGGCTGCTTGCTGCGGTGGAGGCGGAGCCTGCTGCTGTTGGGGAGCGGGGTTCATGATGACGGGTGTGGCGGGCACTGGGGGTGTGAACTGGGGCTGGGCGGGGTAGTATGCTCCAGCTGCAACACATACAGAGAGAGTGTTAGACACGGGACCAAACTATTCTCAACTCTTCTCCGTTAATGATAAATAATTAAAAATTACAATTAAGAAAACAATTACAGACGTCATAAATTATTCAACGATAACGACAGTGTAATTAATTAAATAATAATAATAATAATTTTTTATATACAGACTTCATTATTACTATTTAATAAAGTCTTCTTTTAGGGACTCTGTTTATCAGTTATCAGCAAACAGATCAAACAGTCTTTTATCAATATTCTTAACTAATTACTAATATAGCATATCCATGTAGTTGCTATGAAGTTGCCATGGCATTTCAGCTTACTGTATTCCAGAGGGTTGCTAAGGTATCCCAGCTAAAACATTGTCAGGCCATTCCTACACTATCCCAGGTGGTTGCTAAGGTGTTGCTAGGCCATTGCTATGGTATCCCAGGTGGTTGCTAAGGTGTTGCTAGGCCATTGCTATGGTATCCCAGGTGGTTGCTAAGGTGTGGCTAGGCCATTGCTATGGTATCCCAGGTGGTTGCTAAGGTGTTGCTAGCCCATTGCTATGGTATCCCAGGTGGTTGCTAAAGTGTGGCTAGGCCATTGCTATGGTATCCCAGGTGGTTGCTAAAGTGTGGCTAAGCCATTGTTATGCTATCCAAGCTAAAACGTTGCTAGGCCATTGCTATGGTTTTCCAGGTGGTTGCTGAAGTGTTGCTAGGTCATTGCTATGGTATCCCAGACGATTACTAAAGTGTGGCTAGGCCATTTCTATGTTATCCTAGCTAAAACGTTGCTAGGCCATTACTACACTATCACAGGTGGTTGCTAAGGTGTTGCTACGCCACTGCTATGGTCTAGCAGGCGGTTTCTAAGGTGTTGCTATACCACTGGTATGGTCTCCCAGGTGGTTGCTAAGGCGTGGCTGCGCACTGCTATGGTCTCCCAGGTGGTTGCTTAAGTGTTGCTAGGCCATTGCTATGGTCTTCCAGGTGGTTGCTAAGATGTTGTTATGCAACCGTTATGGTCTCCCAGACGGTCGTTATGGTTCGCTAGGCCATTGCTATAGTATCCCAGCTAGGGTGTTGCTAGTTCATTAATATGGCATTCTAGGTGGTTGCTAAGGTGTTGTCAGCTCATTGCTGCTGTATCCCAGGTGGTTGCTAAGGCATCGCTCTGCCACTGCTATGGTTTCTACGCTAAAGTGTTGCTAGTTGATTAATATGGTACCATAGGTGGTTGCAAAGGTGTCGCTAGGTCACCGCTACTGTATCCTATTTAGTTGCTAAAGTGTTGCATGGCCACTACTGTGTTAATCCTGGTGGTTGCTAAGGTGTTGAATGCCTGTTACTGAGCAACTGCTATCGTACCCCAAGTGGCTGCTAGGGTGCATCACAGGTGGTTGCTAAGGTGTTGCTAAAGCATTTCCTGGGTATTTGTGTTGCTAAGCCCCTGCTATTGTAATTCAGGTGGATGCTAAGATATTGCTAAAGCATTTTTTGGGTACTCGTGTTACTAGGTCACTACTATTTTTTTTCATCCAGGTGGTTGCTAAGGTGTTGCTAAATCATTCCTTTGGTATTTGTGTTGTTAGGCCCCTGCTATTCTAATCCAGGTGGTCGCTAAGGTGTTGCTAAAGCATTTCTTGGGTATTCGTGTTGCTAGGCCACTGCTATGCTATTCCATGTAGTTCCTAAGGTGTTGGTAAAGCATTTCTTAGGTATTTTTGTTGCTAGGCCACAGCTATTTTATTCCAGGTGGTTACTAAGGTGTTGCTAAAGCATTTCATTGGTGTTTGTGTTGCTAGGCCCCTGCTATTGTAATCCAGGTGGATGCTAAGGTATTGCTAAGGCATTTTTTTTGGTATTCATGCTGCTAGGGTCCTGCTATTCTATTCCAGGTGGTTACTAAGGTGTTGTATCCCAGAAGTTGCTAAAAGGAGTTACTAGGTGGTATCCCAGGAGGTTGCCAAAGTGTTGCTAGGCCATTGTTATGCCTGCTCAGGTGGTTGCTAAGGCGTTGGTAAAGCATTGGGGGGTATTTGGGTTGCTAGGCCCCTGCTATTTTATTCCAGGTGGTTGCTAAGGTATTGCTACAGCATTTCTTTGTTATTCGTGCTGCTATGGCCCTGCTATTCTATTCCAGGTGGTTACTAAGGTGTTGTATCCCAGGGGTTGCTAAGAGGGGTTACCGGGTGGTAATCTCAGGTGATTGCCAAAGTGTTGTTAGGCCATTGCTAAGCCTGCTCAGGTGGTTGCTAAGGTGTTGGCTAGATGTGTGTGTATAAGTGTTGTGTATTAGTAATTAATAACAGTGTAACTACTGTGTCAATTAACTTGTCAGGCCAATTTACATACACAGTCATGTTCGTTCACTACACAAATCAAACAAATCTAGGACACTAAAGGAAAACAGAGGGTTAAAGACCCTCCGACTAGACATTAAGACCATCTTTAGACCTTCTCAGTCACACTCGTTCGCCCATCTGACTCTCTCTCTCTCTCTCTCTCTTGCTTAACTGGCACTACTGAGGCGGCATTGTAGACCGGGAAGGCCGAAGACTAAATATAGTCAAAATCCCACACAGGCCGGGCGAGCGAGGGGCAGGGACATAGAAAGAGAGAGAGAGAGAGAGAGAGAGAGAGAGAGAGATTGTACCGGGACGTTCTTGGACGGAGTCCCGCCACTGTAAATAAAAGCCTAAGATATGAGTCACAGAAAAGGAGGGAGGAGACACAGACGGGGCGGGAGAAAAAAAGGAAAAAAAAAACGACAGCAAAGAAAAGAGAACAAGTGTCCACATACACGTACCCTCTGGACTCCTGCTGGACGCTCTGTTCCCCATCGTCCCTTTCTCCTTCCTAGCACTCCTTTCTCTCCTGTCTTTCCAGCCCCCTATCCGGGACTGTGGAGCGTCCACGGAATTACAAAGTTCCACTCTTTATCGTCCCTCCCTCTCTCACTCTCACTCTCTCTCCTTCTCTCTCACTCCCTGTATGTGCAGGTCGGTCAGCGCTGAGAGTTGTGGTGAGTGTGCGAAGGCAGGACAGGGCACTAAGCGGCAGAGAGGGCGTGTGTTTGCACGAGCGCCCGCCAGCGAGTGATCTGATCCACAGGCGAGATCATGGTGTGGGAGTGAGTGAGCGAGTGTGTGTGGGAGTGAGTGTGTGTGTGTGTTTGGTGTCACTCAGCAACTTGCATTAAAAATAACCCCCCATCTCACCCCACCCCCCCCCACCCCCAACCTGCCCCATCCACCAGAAAGCCAGTAAGTGTGCACACTTGCATGCTAATCATTCCAGCAGCTGTACGGAAGTGACTCCCTGCTGCGTTCAGTCACCGCAAAGGCCGAAACTGATCCCAAGTCAGATGTGCTTTCTCTTAGAGCGGCTTCAGCCCACAGTGGGAAAACCCAACAGCGCCCCCTTGTGGCTGGGAGGCTGACGGCAATAGTGAGAGAGTGTCAATCACCGCATTGCAACTCAATACCTTTACAGCTCCCGGCTCTATTTATAGGAGCCCATAGGAACTAGAATACAGAGAGAGAGAGAGAGAGAGAGAGAGAGAGAGAGAGAGAGAGAGACTAAAGAATAGACAGACAGACGCTGAGTCACATGATTACTAATACTTAGGGCTGGCCAAAACAGCAATCGGCAGGCCTGTAGCGCTCACTGGTATTCCCAAACTTTACTGAAGTCCTACTGGAGCTGGACAAGTCTGACCAAAGAGGTCCGATAACGAATCTCCGTAATTTCCCTGAATATAAGCCCAGCTTTACCTGAACGTTATACAACAGGTGGTACACTGCCAAACAAGAGAGAGAGAGAGAGAGAGAGAGAGAGAGAGAGAGAGAGAGAGAGAGAGAGAGAGAGAGAGAGAGAGAGAGAGAGGCCTCTAACATTAGCAAGTACCTGTGACACAGTATCAGGGCTTATGCCTTATTGCTGTGGTTTTATATTTAAAAAATTAAAAAAATACCCCTGTGTTATACCATAGCAATGAGCTAGCAACACCTTGGCAGCCACCTGGGACGCCATAGCAGTGGAGCCGGCAGCCACCTGGGATATCATAGCAGGGGCTCTGGCAGCAACCTGGGATACCATAGCAGTGGCCCTGGCAGCAACCTGGGATATCATAGCAGTGGCCCCGGCAGCCACCTGGGATACCATAGCAGTGGCCCCGGCAGCCACCTGGGATCCTATAGCAGTGGCTCTGGCAGCCACCTGGGACGCCATAGCAGTGGCTCTGGCAGTAACCTGGGGCACTATAGCAGTGGCTCTGGCAGGCACTTGGGATATCATAGCAGTGGCCCTGGCAGTCACCTGGGATACCATAGCAGTGGCCCTGGCAGCAACCTGGGATACCATAGCAGTGGCCCTGGCAGCAACCTGGGATACCATAGCAGTGGCCCTGGCAGCAACCTGGGATATCATAGCAGGGGCTCTGGCAGCCACCTGGGATATCATAGCAGGGGCTCTGGCAGCCACCTGGGACACCATAGCAGTGGCCCCGGCCGCCACCTGGGATACCATAGCAGTGGCCCCGGCCGCCACCTGGGACACCATAGCAGTGGCCCCGGCAGCCACCTGGGATCCTATAGCAGTGGCCCTGGCAGCAACCTGGGATATCATAGCAGGGGCTCTGGCAGCCACCTGGGACACCATAGCAGTGGCCCCGGCCGCCACCTGGGATATCATAGCAGGGGCTCTGGCAGCCACCTGGGATACCATAGCAGTGGCCCCGGCCGCCACCTGGGACACCATAGCAGTGGCCCCGGCAGCCACCTGGGACACCATAGCAGTGGCCCTGGCAGCAACCTGGGATATCATAGCAGGGGCTCTGGCAGGCACCTGGGACATCATAGCAGGGGCTCTGGCAGGCACCTGGGACACCATAGCAGTGGCCCCGGCCGCCACCTGGGACACCATAGCAGTGGCCCCGGCCGCCACCTGGGACACCATAGCAGTGGCCCCGGCCGCCACCTGGGACACCATAGCAGTGGCCCCGGCCGCCACCTGGGACACCATAGCAGTGGCCCCGGCCGCCACCTGGGATACCATAGCAGTGGCTCTGGCAGGTACCTGGGACACCATAGCAGTGGCCCCTGCAGCCTTTTCCGCTCTAGTTTTATTCTTACTGATTTTTGTAATTGTTTGTAAATATTCTAAATATTATTAATAAGCTATTATTACACAGAGACAATATGTCTTATTTAAAAAAAATAATTTAATATTAATTCAAATTCATTGGGAGAAAACAAGGTATTACTCTAAAATTTTAATTCTATTTTCTAGAAAATAACTATTATGAATTAATTATTTCAGGATATTCAGAATTTCAAGAAACAAAGTAATTTGATATATTAGTCCATTATTTTGAGATTATGGGCGTGTCTCAAAACCTATGTACTGAGCTCCTACATAGGCAGCATTTTACTTCATAGTATGCGCCCCCGACATGTAGACTGTCCCAATTCTTACATACCTTATTTAGACCTGATTTTAAGGAAGCTTTAAACGCTTCCTCAGCCGCTAAGACAATCCCATGATGCACCGCAGGCTAATCTAGGAGCAGTGAAGTGGTTTTAAAATGTGAGTTATTTTGATTCTCTGTGGAGTTTTAATGTGTTTCTGGTCATATAATCACACAAAACAGTATTTTATTATCAACTCTGTAACGAGTCCTTCACCATTTACACTTTATACTCCAGACATTAGCTTTTTTTTTTTTAAGGCTCGGGCTATTGTTTTGGATGCCGACCGGTAGCTTAGCAACCAGCTAAACCACCGGTGGCGTGCTGCAGTGGGAGGAACAAGCCGTGACGCAGTCTCTCTCTAACTAGAGCGTCTCAGTAATCTGTTTTATGAGGAGAGATGAGGAGAGAACGCTGATACTTACACACTCACTACCTAGACAGCCTACTTATACACTCACTAGGGTCTGAGACACAACCAGGACAGACCCAATGAGTCAACACTAGGAAAATAAGCCACCATGTCCAGATAAAAAAAAAGTTAGTATTTCAAGAAAATGGGTCAAAATAATAAAAACATTTAGTAAAACTGAGAAAAGCCCTTTTAAGAAAATTAAATTATATATTTGTTATTATTCGGAAACAATAACTTAAAATTCAGAGAATACGTACTAAGATAAGTCCACATTATGAGACAATAAGTTAATATTTCCAAGATACCAAGTCAACAATTAGAAAAAAAATAAGTTATTTAATATTGTGAAATAATTACACTACTTAAGTCACACTTCTGAGAACTGGGTTAGGGTTAGAACTGAGAAAGTCTAAGTCTTAATTTTAGCTAAGTAGGTTATTTTGATGCCGTATTGTCATTAATCAAAAAATACTAAACAGAAAAACACAGGAAATTACTTCAACTAATTCTTAGAACATAATTTCGAATTTTTAAATAAGAACTTTTTCACAGTAGCTTAAGAAATTAGAAATTTCAAATGCTTATTTTAAAATACTCTGAAATCTCAAAATCTTGAGACAATAAGGCATTACTAAGATTTTCATTCTTAATACTGAGAAACTAACAGTTCTGAAACAGGACAACTTTATAACGAGTTCAAAAATTCAAGGAAAAACATTCGTAATTTGAGTTAAATTTCCAAAAATTTGATAAAACGTGCCTTTTTTTGAGATACTGACTTCTATTTAGAATATTCCAGATTAAAACTGATAAATCAAGCCAAGAATTTAACTGCAACCTGCCACACACACACATACAGTTACACACGTAAAAGGGTTCATCAGGGTTCACAGAGTTCAACCACAAGATGACCACTAGAGGGAGCAAATGTACAAACACTTGTTTACAGAACATCCTGACGATCAAGACCCTGTACAGTCATAACCACACACACACAATATAGAGTATTGAAGACGGTCAGAGAGGTCAGCACAGAAGAGAAGATGCTGTCCGGTATGTACACGTACCGTACTCAGCTGGGCTGGTTCCAGGGTAGAATCCTGGAGAACCGGCAACCTGGTACTGCTGCGGGGCCACGTACGGGGGGCGGTACTGAGAGAGAGAGAGAGAGAGAGAGAGAGAGAGAGAGAGAGAGAGAGAGAGAGAGAGAGAGAGAGAGACTCTTACTCAGCAGAAACACCCACTCTTCTCTCCATCACCACAGTGTGACATCATTTGAACAGCCCTGCCTAATTCCACTCTCCACCCCAACTCTCTCACCCACCACACCCACCCACCCCACACCCACCCACCCCACACTCACAGTCCAGCGCCGTACAATCAGGAACGCTCGAGACGGCGGTCAGCTGACTAACCCCATTGAGAAAGGGGGGGCATCAGCAGAATCCATATACCGGGGCAGGAAGTGTTTCCCCACAAAGGCATTCATTCACACTCACGTCTACCCACCATGACCTCCAACAGTACTAACCAGCACCCAGCCTGACCTCCAACAGTACTAACCGGCACCCAGCCTGACCTCCAACAGTACTAACCAGCACCCAGCCTGACCTCCAACAAGTGAAATCTTAGGGCTTACCTGTCCGTGTATGTAGTAGGCGGGGCCTTGTGAGTTGGGGAAGCTGATTGACTGTTGGGGGATCATCATCATCTGGGACCCCGGCTGGAACACATGAGGGGGATGTGTCCCGTGTGGAGGGGGTATGGGTCGGGGGGCGGAGCTAGGCTGGACACGAGCAGAGTTTGCAGGTAAAGTTGGCCGACTAGCATAGTACGGCTGCAGGGCGAGAAGGAGACGCTGATTAGTTAACTGATAAACGTGTTCAGTAAGAAGCAAGTCAATCACCAACCAACCACAAAACCATACTGGCATCTGAGGCTGAACTAGGGCTGCACCAATACTCATGAGTAACCAAATTAAGACCAATCAGAATATACTGACATCACATCAATGACATCACAAAAACCAACTGCAGCCTTGCATGCCTCAGATAACACTACTATACTTCACCTACTACACTAACGAATACACTACTATACTTCACCTACTACACTAATGAATACACTACTATACTTCACCTACTACACTAATAATACACTTCTATACTTCACCTACTACACTAACGAATACACTTCTATACTTCACCTACTACACTAACGAATACACTTCTATACTTCACCTACTACACTAATAATACACTACTATACTTCACCTACTACACTAATGAGTACACTTCTATACTTCACCTACTACACTAATGAATACACTTCTATACTTCACCTACTACACTAATAATACACTTCTATACTTCACCTACTACACTAATAATACACTTCTATACTTCACCTACTACACTAACGAATACACTACTATACTTCACCTACTACACTAATGAACACACTTCTATACTTCACCTACTACATTAATAATACACTACTATACTTCACCTACTACACTAATAATACACTACTATACTTCACCTACTACACTAATGAGTACACTTCTATACTTCACCTACTACACTAATGAATACACTTCTATACTTCACCTACTACACTAATAATACACTTCTATACTTCACCTACTACACTAATAATACACTTCTATACTTCACCTACTACACTAACGAATACACTACTATACTTCACCTACTACACTAATGAATACACTTCTATACTTCACCTACTACACTAACGAATACACTTCTATACTTCACCTACTACACTAATAATACACTACTATACTTCCCCCTACTACACTAATGAGTACACTTCTATACTTCACCTACTACACTAATGAGTACACTTCTATACTTCACCTACTACACTAATGAATACACTTCTATACTTCACCTACTACACTAATGACTACACTACTATACTTCACCTACTACACTAATGACTACACTACTATACTTCACCTACTACACTAATGAATACACTTCTATACTTCACCTACTACACTAATGAATACACTTCTATACTTCACCTACTACACTAATAAATACACTTCTATACTTCACCTACTACACTAATGAATACACTTCTATACTTCACCTACTACACTAATGACTACACTTCTATACTTCACCTACTACACTAATGACTACACTTCTATACTTCACCTACTACACTAATAAATACACTACTATACTTCACCTACTACACTAATAAATACACTTCTATACTTCACCTACTACACTAATGAATACACTTCTATACTTCACCTACTACACTAATGAATACACTTCTATACTTCACCTACTACACTAATAAATACACTTCTATACTTCACCTACTACACTAATAAATACACTTCTATACTTCACCTACTACACTAATGAATACACTTCTATACCTTCACCTACTACACTAATAATACACTACTATACTTCACCTACTACACTAATGATTACACTTCTATACTTCACCTACTACACTAATGAATACACTTCTATACTTTACCTACTACACTAATGAGTACACTTCTATACTTCACCTACTACACTAATGAATACACTTCTATACTCTCACCTACTACACTAATGAGTACACTTCTATACTTCACCTACTACACTAATAAATACACTTCTATACTTCACCTACTACACTAATAAATACACTTCTATACTTCACCTACTACACTAACGAGTCCACTTGTATACTTCACCTACTACACTAATAAATAGACTTCTATACTTCACCTACTACACTAATAAATACACTTCTATACTTCACCTACTACACTAATGACTACACTTCTATACTTCACCTACTACACTAATAAATACACTTCTATACTTCACCTACTACACTAATGACTACACTTCTATACTTCACCTACTACACTAATAAATACACTTCTATACTTCACCTACTACACTAATGAATACACTACTATACTTCACCTACTACACTAATGAATACACTTCTATACTTCACCTACTACACTAATGAATACACTTCTATACTTTACCTACTACACTAATGATTACACTTCTATACTTCACCTACTACACTAATGAATACACTACTATACTTCACCTACTACACTAATGAATACACTTCTATACTTCACCTACTACACTAATGAATACACTTCTATACTTCACCTACTACACTAATGACTACACTTCTATACTTCACCTACTACACTAATGACTACACTCCTATACTTCACCTACTACACTAATAAATACACTTCTATACTTCACCTACTACACTAATGAATACACTTCTATACTTCACCTACTACACTAATGAGTACACTACTATACTTCACCTACTACACTAATGAATACACTTCTATACTTCACCTACTACACTAATAAATACACTTCTATACTTCAACCTACTACACTAATGAATACACTTCTATACTTCACCTACTACACTAATAAATACACTTCTATACTTCACCCTACTACACTAATGAGTACACTTCTATACTTCACCTACTACACTAATAAATACACTTCTATACTTCACCTACTACACTAATGAATACACTTCTATACTTCACCTACTACACTAATGAATACACTTCTATACTTCACCTACTACACTAATGAGTACACTTCTATACTTCACCTACTACACTAATGAATACACTTCTATACTTCACCTACTACACTAATGAATACACTTCTATACTTCACCTACTACACTAATGATTACACTTCTATACTTCACCTACTACACTAATGAGTACACTTCTATACTTCACCTACTACACTAATGAATACACTTCTATACTTCACCCTACTACACTAATGAATACACTTCTATACTTCACCTACTACACTAATGAATACACTTCTATACTTCACCTACTACACTAATGAGTACACTTCTATACTTCACCTACTACACTAATGAGTACACTTCTATACTTCACCTACTACACTAATGAGTACACTTCTATACTTCACCTACTACACTAATAAATACACTTCTATACTTCACCTACTACACTAATGAATACACTTCTATACTTCACCTACTACACTAATGAGTACACTTCTATACTTCACCTACTACACTAATGAGTACACTTCTATACTTCACCTACTACACTAATGAATACACTTCTATACTTCACCTACTACACTAATGAATACACTTCTATACTTCACCTACTACACTAATGAGTACACTTCTATACTTCACCTACTGACACTAATGAGTACACTTCTATACTTCACCTACTACACTAATAAATACACTTCTATACTTCACCTACTACACTAATGAATACACTTCTATACTTCACCTACTACACTAATGAATACACTACTATACTTCACCTACTACACTAATAATACACTTCTATACTTCACCTACTACACTAATGAATACACTTCTATACTCCACCTACTACACTAATGAATACACTACTATACTTCACCTACTACACTAATAATACACTTCTATACTTCACCTACTACACTAATGACTACACTTCTATACTTCACCTACTACACTAATGAGTACACTTCTATACTTCACCTACTACACTAATGAGTACACTTCTATACT
>CM038716.1:11182666-11215166 GCA_021613375.1 Megaleporinus macrocephalus
GCATATTAACCACAAGCAGAGATCTTCACAACTGCAGCATGCCAACAAACACAAAGCCTGTATGTACACGTACAGCCCCCTTCACTTTTTTCATTCCCAGCCAGAACTTTCTTCGGTTCTCAGTGAGGAGCAGCTACACATCCTTTCAGATCATTGAGGTGTCTTCTAACTCAACGTTTGTCTGGTAGTGTATCTAAAGCGTTTGACTGGTAGTGTATCTAAAGCGTTTGACTGGTAGTGTATCTAAAGCGTTTGTCTGGTAGTGTATCTAAAACGTTTGGCTGGTAGTGTATCTAAAACGTTTAACTGGTAGTGTATCTAAAGCGTTTGTCTGGTAGTGTATCTAAAACGTTTGTCTGGTAGTGTATCTAAAACGTTTGTCTGGTAGTGTATCTAAAACGTTTGTCTGGTAGTGTATCTAAAACGTTTGTCTGGTAGTGTATCTAAAACGTTTGTCTGGTAGTGTATCTAAAACGTTTGTCTGGTACTGTATCTAAAGCGTTTGACTGGTAGTGTATCTAAAGCGTTTGTCTGGTAGTGTATCTAAAGCGTTTGTCTGGTAGTGTATCTAAAACGTTTGTCTGGTAGTGTATCTAAAGCGTTTGTCTGGTAGTGTATCTAAAACGTTTGGCTGGTAGTGTATCTAAAGCGTTTGTCTGGTAGTGTATCTAAAACGTTTGACTGGTAGTGTATCTAAAGCGTTTGTCTGGTAGTGTATCTAAAGCGTTTGTCTGGTAGTGTATCTAAAGCGTTTGTCTGGTAGTGTATCTAAAGCGTTTGTCTGGTAGTGTATCTAAAACTTTTGTCTGGTAGAGTATCTAAAACTTTTGTCTGGTAGTGTATCTAAAACTTTTGTCTGGTAGTGTATCTAAAGCGTTTGACTGGTAGTGTATCTAAAGCGTTTGACTGGTAGTGTATCTAAAACGTTTGGCTGGTAGTGTATCTAAAACGTTTAACTGGTAGTGTATCTAAAGCGTTTGTCTGGTAGTGTATCTAAAGCGTTTGTCTGGTAGTGTATCTAAAGCGTTTGTCTGGTAGTGTATCTAAAGCGTTTGTCTGGTAGTGTATCTGAAACGTTTGTCTGGTAGTGTATCTAAAACGTTTGACTGGTAGTGTATCTAAAACGTTTGTCTGGTAGTGTATCTAAAGCGTTTGACTGGTAGTGTATCTAAAGCGTTTGACTGGTAGTGTATCTAAAACGTTTGTCTGGTAGTGTATCTAAAACGTTTAGCTGGTAGTGTACTAAAACGTTTGACTGGTAGTGTATCTAGAACGTTTGACTGGTAGTGTATCTAAAACGTTTGGCTGGTAGTGTATCTAAAACGTTTGACTGGTAGTGTATCTAAAACGTTTGTCTGGTAGTGTATCTAAAACGTTTAGCTGGTAGTGTATCTAAAACGTTTAGCTGGTAGTGTATCTAAAACGTTTGACTGGTAGTGTATCTAAAACATTTGGCTGGTAGTGTATCTAAAACGTTTGACTGGTAATGTGTCTATAACGTTTGTCTGGTAGTGTATCTAAAACGTTTGACTGGTAATGTGTCTATAACGTTTGTCTGGTAGTGTATCTAAAGCGTTTGTCTGGTAGTGTATCTAAAGCGTTTGTCTGGTAGTGTATCTAAAACGTTTGTCTGGTAGTGTATCTAAAACGTTTAACTGGTAGTGTATCTAAAACGTTTAACTGGTAGTGTATCTAAAGCGTTTGTCTGGTAGTGTATCTAAAGCGTTTGTCTGGTAGTGTATCTAAAACGTTTGACTGGTAGTGTATCTAAAGCGTTTGTCTGGTAGTGTATCTAAAACGTTTGTCTGGTAGTGTACTAAAACGTTTGACTGGTAGTGTATCTAAAACGTTTGTCTGGTAGTGTATCTAAAGCGTTTGTCTGGTAGTGTATCTAAAGCGTTTGTCTGGTAGTGTATCTAAAGCGTTTGTCTGGTAGTGTATCTAAAGCGTTTGTCTGGTAGTGTATCTAAAACGTTTGGCTGGTAGTGTATCTAAAACGTTTGTCTGGTAGTGTATCTAAAACTTTTGTCTGGTAGTGTATCTAAAGCGTTTGACTGGTAGTGTATCTAAAACGTTTGACTGGTAGTGTATCTAAAACGTTTGACTGGTAGTGTATCTAAAGCGTTTGTCTGGTAGTGTATCTAAAGCGTTTGACTGGTAGTGTATCTAAAACTTTTGTCTGGTAGTATATCTAAAGCGTTTGACTGGTAGTGTATCTAAAACGTTTAGCTGGTAGTGTATCTAAAACGTTTGTCTGGTAGTGTACTAAAACGTTTGACTGGTAGTGTATCTAGAACGTTTGACTGGTAGTGTATCTAAAACGTTTGTCTGGTAGTGTATCTAAAACGTTTGTCTGGTAGTGTATCTAAAACGTTTGTCTGGTAGTGTATCTAAAACGTTTGTCTGGTAGTGTATCTAAAGCGTTTGACTGGTAGTGTATCTAAAGCGTTTGACTGGTAGTGTATCTAAAGCGTTTGACTGGTAGTGTATCTAAAACGTTTGACTGGTAGTGTATCTAAAGCGTTTGTCTGGTAGTGTATCTAAAGCGTTTGACTGGTAGTGTATCTAAAACGTTTGTCTGGTAGTGTACTAAAACGTTTGACTGGTAGTGTATCTAAAGCGTTTGACTGGTAGTGTACTAAAACGTTTGACTGGTAGTGTATCTAAAACGTTTGACTGGTAGTGTATCTAAAGCGTTTGTCTGGTAGTGTATCTAAAACGTTTGACTGGTAGTGTATCTAAAGCGTTTGTCTGGTAGTGTATCTAAAACGTTTGACTGGTAGTGTATCTAAAGCGTTTGACTGGTAGTGTATCTAAAACGTTTGTCTGGTAGTGTACTAAAACGTTTGACTGGTAGTGTATCTAGAACGTTTGGCTGGTAGTGTATCTAAAACGTTTGGCTGGTAGTGTATCTAAAACGTTTGACTGGTAGTGTATCTAAAACGTTTGACTGGTAGTATATCTAAAACGTTTGTCTGGTAGTGTATCTAAAACGTTTGGCTGGTAGTGTATCTAAAACGTTTGACTGGTAGTGTATCTAAAACATTTGTCTGGTAGTGTATCTAAAACGTTTGACTGGTAGTGTATCTAAAGCGTTTGACTGGTAGTGTATCTAAAACGTTTGTCTGGTAGTGTATCTAAAACGTTTAGCTGGTAGTGTATCTAAAACGTTTAGCTGGTAGTGTATCTAAAACGTTTGACTGGTAGTGTATCTAAAGCGTTTGGCTGGTAGTGTATCTAAAACGTTTGACTGGTAGTGTATCTAAAACGTTTAACTGGTAGTGTATCTAAAACGTTTGTCTGGTAGTGTATCTAAAACGTTTGTCTGGTAGTGTATCTAAAACGTTTGACTGGTAATGTATCTATAACATTTGGCTGGTAGTGTATCTAAAACGTTTGACTGGTAATGTATCTATAACGTTTGTCTGGTAGTGTATCTAAAACGTTTGACTGGTAGTGTATCTAAAACGTTTGACTGGTAGTGTATCTAAAACGTTTGTCTGGTAGTGTATCTAAAACGTTTGTCTGGTAGTGTATCTAAAACGTTTGTCTGGTAGTGTATCTAAAACGTGACCCTCTGGCTGGAAATGAAATAAATGAAGGGTGGACTTTCATGCAGTACTGAATGTGTATGCATCCCCCTGTGTGTGCGCACGAGTTAGTACCTGTTGGTGTAAAGCTCTAGAACCGGGGGCAAACTAGAAAAAGAGAGCCAGAGACACACACACACACACACACACACACACACACACACGCAGCAGTGAGAGACTGAAGCCACAGCCGAAAGAAGAGACTAGTGCATGCTCATGCACACCGCAGGAGTCAGGAGGATTCAGGCAACCGTTCACTCTTTCTCACTTTTCTGCACTTTTTTTTTTTTGGTCTGCCTCTTTATTCTCTCCCCCTGGAACACTGATCTACAGCACCGGCTTCCAGCTCGCAGCTCCGGGTTTTCAGAAACCGTGCAAAAACAAAACAAAAAAAAACATACAAGATGCAATACCGTGGCGGACCACCGGCTCAGGAAGTGGGGCTTGGTAAAGATGGCGTACCTGTCGGGGCTGGGCTGAGGGGTTCATTGGAGGGGGCGTGGCAAACACCACGGACGGGGGCTGAGAGGGCGGGAAGTTTGGCTGCAGAAATACAAGAGATTCAGTACCAACAATAATAACCACAGCAATAACAACAAACCAGGATCACTAGAGCTGCAACAAACAAACAAACAAACAAATAAACAAACAAGCTCCTTTTAGCTCTGGCTTCACGTGTTCCTTTTACATGGCTATTACATGACTTTTGTTTAAATAATATTTTTTAATTAATTTATATATCAATCAATTAATCAATCTTTATTTCTACTCAGAAGTACATTGAGGGAGACATTCATTTTCAGTGTAGCCGAGCATTACAATTTCACAAAAGGATTAAAAAAAAAAAAGGCAACAAAATAAGACAATAAAATAAATAATAGGACAGAAATAAATAAATAAATAGCCAAACAGGACATGTATAATTAAAGTAAATAGAACCCAAAGTAAGATTTTAATAAAAAACAGTGAATAATAAAAAACAAGATAGGGTTAATAACTCTAAAATACTAAAAGAAATAATATTAATGCCAAAAAATATATAATAATAAAAATAATAATAATAATAATAACAACAATAATAAACACTGAAATAAATATATAAAATAATAATAAAATCTAGAAACTAAAAGAAATTAAAAGTATAGATAAAAAAAGTAAAAAATAATCAAAAAAAACTATAAAACTATAAATCTAAAAAGATGATAAGAGAACAAAAAGCTGTAGTGAGTTCCAGCTCGTTGGGGCACTGTAGCTAAAAGCAGATTTTCCCAATTCAGTAAAAACTTTTGGTACCTGACAGGTGATCCAACCACTGGAACGAGTCTGATATGAGCAGTTATTTGTTGTGATCAGAGCAGATATATAATCAGGTGCAAAAAAATAAAAAATAAATAAATAAATAAATAAAATATATATATATATATATATATAGGGTGCATCTCAAAACCTACTGAGCTCCTACATAGGCAGCATGTTACATCATAGTATGCGCTCCCGACATGTAGACTGTCCCAATTCTTACATACCTTAAACATGCTGCTACTGAGAAACCTTATTTAGACCTGATTTTAAGGAAGCATCGAACTCTTCCTCAGCCGCTAAGACAATCCCATGATGCACCGCAGGCTAATCTAAAAGTGGTTTTAAAATGTGAGTTATTTTGATTCTCTCTGGAGTTTTAATGTGTTTCTGGTCATATAATCACACAAAACAGTATTTTATTATCAACTCTGTAACGAGTCCTTCACCATTTACACTTTTGTAGCATTTATGCTAGCAGATTTTTAAGCCGGGCTATTGTTTTGGATGTCGGCCGGTAGCTTAGCAACCAGCTAAACCACCGGTGGCGTGCTGCAGTGAGCGGGAACAAGCCGTGACGCAGTCTCTCTCTAACTAGAGCGTCTCAGTAATCTGTTTTATGAGGAGAGATGAGGAGAGAACACTGCTACTTACACAGCTGCTACCTAGACAGCCTACTTACACACTCACTACCTAGACAGCCTACTTACACACTCACTAGGGTTTGAGACAGACCCCATATGGTTTTCTCTCCTGTAAAGCTAACATTTTGTGATGCTTGTCCTCCATTGGATATATATCTCCAATGGAGGACAAGCATCACAAAATGTTAGCTTTACAGGAATGAAAACCAAAACTTACTTTACTTTCAATGTAAGTTAATTGAAGCAGATTTTTTTATTGCACATTCATCATGTTGGACAGCAAAAAAAACAAAAAAAAACTACTTAGACACTCACTAGGGTTCGAGACACACGCCATATATATATATATATATATATATATATATATATACATTTGTTTTTAAGCAACTGTCAGAGAAACAAAAAGGAGCTTGTTATATATATATATATATATATATATACACACACACACACACACACACACACTTAAATGATGATTAAAATATAAATTTACACTGCTACATCACGTCAACAGACGTGACCGCGCTCCCCCACTTCAGCTGGTCGCATGTGGGTGTAACAACGGTTGTTCCCTGCGCCGTCCAATAGAATCAGGTATGTGCGTTTCCAGGAGTGACGGGGCAGCGGTCACGCCTGGATTTGAATCTGATGTAAATATAATTTTTTTTCAAAAAATAAAATTTAGTTCTGAATATGGAATATTTCATACTTTGGGGACCCTCATCGCGTAACCACCATCTTCTTATTGGATAGACGCATTGCGTTTCTGGATTCATTTGCATAAAGTTCGTCTCGGCTGAATTTTACGGCGCATAGCAGCCCCCCGAACTCGACGCGCCGGACCCATGATGCACCGCGCGGCTGCGTCTGACGCAACCAACGCTTCCCATTGAAAACAAATGGGATACAACGCAGCGGGTCGGCGCTACGGAGCAGCGTAACTCTATACCTGCCACTGACCTGACACCAAATTCAGTCTCACCCGAATAGAACAGAAGAAGCTCATTCTTCCTCCATCACTTCACCGTACAACATTAATACTTCAATTATGACCATGAGTGGACTGTGGTTATTAGAAACGGGGACGCTGAGACACTGTGGGATAAGCTCAGCACGTGCTGTTACCTGGGGCAGGCCTGGGGACGGTGCGGGGAGAGGGACGGAGGGGTGGGGGGAGGCGGAGGGAGGTCCTGTAAGAGACTGTGGTGCTTTATTCATTTCATCTGGCTCTGCATCGAGGCTCACCCATCTACTGAGAAGACCTGAGAGAGAGAGAGCGAGAGAGAGAGCGAGAGAGAGAGAGAGAGAGAGAGAGAGAGAGAGGTTAAAGATCTGCACAAAGCCAATCAACCAATCAGCTTTTAGCAGACGTTTGGCAGGTTTGGCCATTCATCTTTAAACTTTAATGTTATGAACACAAAGGCTTTTACTGACATTCTATTTAATATGACATCAGCTGGCCACAAGGTGGTGCTACTCTTAAATAAATAAACAAATGATCTATTGCAGGGGTGTATCCTGTTTACTGAAATATCAGCATCTTATACCATCAGCTACTGAAACACCAACACATCACACATACCGTTCAGTATATTTATTGTTTAAATGCTGAACTGAATGAATTTATAAACTTCTAATAAACGTTTTTTACTCACTTCAATAAAAACAAGGGCTACATTTAAAAAAGACCATCTTCGTGTTTATTTATAGAAATAATAAAGAGAACAGTGTCTTTTCGTTAACTCAGCTTCACATCACACATACCATAAAAAAAAATAAAAAATAATAATAATAATAATAATACTATTATTTTATTTATAGAGCATTTTTCATATCAGTGATTTACAGATTTACCACTAACAACAAACGTATTAGCAAAGACAAAGTTCAACTTTATAGCTACTATATAGGGGTGTGCCATATCTTACACAATAATATCACCAACATTTTTGAATATTATGAACATTATGAACGATATTATACCCTGAAATATTGTACCATATCACCCATCACTAATTATCACATCAGGTACTACTGTTACTGTTTTTAGAAAAAGAAAAATTCACACTTTTCTCATTTCCCATCATATATCTACTAGAGACAGTTTTATCTACAGTATCATTCACTTTACTTCAGTCCTGGATAGATGGAGATATTTGTAGTGCATTATTTAGTATCGTGACATTCTGGATCATTGACTTCTGTTACAATCTGATGAAAATTCTTATATTTTTTTAATATCTCAGTTAGGGGTGTGCCATATCATATCGTATACAATAATAACATTTAATTTTCATTTTGTTGCAGTAGTGTTTTCTTGAAATATTTTTTTTTAAATCAATGTTTTGTCATATATCACCATATCGTTATCGCAAAAATACCATAAAATATTGTGATATTGTAGGGCCATATCGCCCACCCCTACTACTGGTTTTAATTAAATGCTGAGTTTAAGAGAGATGTTTTAAGCTGTGTATTAAAAGTGAGCACTGATCCTGACTGTCTAATTGAAGCAGAACTGAGCTCCACAGTTTAGAAGCAGAAGAACTGAAAGAGTGTCTCCAGGTTCTCTGTATGTTACTGAAGGCATATGCAGAAGGTCAGTATCTGCAGATCTAAGATCAGCCACTGGAACATAAACAGAGAGACGTTCTGCGATGTAGGAGGTTCTAGATGGTTTAGAGTTTAAAGTCTGGTCTAAAAGACACAGGGAGCCAGTGCAGGTATGGTGTGAGGGCCATTCTCATACACATATGAAGAAGGAGCTCGATGGTGAGCCTGTGGCCATATTGGTTCTTAATGATGTTCATTGTGGATTGAATCGTCTGAACAAGCCTTATGTGTCGTTCACGCTACACGGTTTCAGCCTGATGTTCAGTCGCTGACTGGTTTTGGTGGATGGCCGAATCGAAGGACTGCTGAAAGACGCTCGGCGAGCCGTCGCCAACTAATCACAGACGCCTGGCAAACATCCACCACGTTTAATATCTAGACCAGTCAGCGAGTGAGTCAACAGCAGCGTCTAGCTACAGCCAATTGGATCGTGTAGAGAAGGAGTGTTTAATTAGAGTTCAGTAAGGTCCACCTAGAGGAGATCTCCTCTGGCCAAGGTCTGGGCGTTTTCACTCCAGCACTAATTAGTCAGGTTAACGAACTCTGGTTCGGTTAGTCTGGTTCGTTTTGGCAGGTGTGAAAACTGTAATCTCACTCTGGTGCCGACCAAAACAACCGCACCGAGACCCTCAAGAGGAGGTGGTCTCGGCCCGGTTCCAAACGAACTCTGGAGCGGTTCGCTTGAGGTGAGAACATGATCCGACCTCGATCGGACCCAAGTATTAGGTGTCCACCTATTAGTGACCTCTGTTCTATTGGGTTTCTCGTATGGGTGGAAAATAGTGACACCAAAAGAAACCATTGTTTTAAAAGTTATTTGATTTTCTGCTTGAAAAATAAACCTCAATTGCAAAAAAATGTATAAATAAATAAATAAAATTTAAAAATCTTGAAATGGAAACCTAATTCCAGAGAAACAGAAAGCAGAGACTGGCCTGTATTTGATCACAAACAGAACATAAGATAATATATGAAACATGATATTTCATTAACATTCTCTTGCAGGACAACAGTAAGACTGACACCATCACTACTGGACCTAAGGTCGTTTTCACACCTGTAGTTAGTTTCTCTGGTCTGGATCATATAATGAGTTTGTTTATCGGAGAGTTTCCTCCTCGGTTAGGTTTGTTTTCACAGGCAAAAACCTAAACGCAACAAAATGCACCCCAACAAACCACGTGAGCACGTCGTCTCCTCTGATTGGTCGGAGCTATCAGAGCAAGAAAGTAAACACAGGGAGAAGATCCGGTTTTCTAAACTACTGCACTTTTCTTGTAGAGCGTATCACGGAGCAGCGGCAGAGACAGAATCTGTTCATAGCTGTACTAATAATCTGATAATATACCAAACTACAGTCCACCTGCAGACCACCCAGCTCACTCCAAACATCAAGTAGACAACGTCCCTCACTGCTAGTCCAAGAGAGACCTGGCTTCATTGTCCTCGCCCTGTTAGCTGCTACAGTTCTCCAGTTCTCTGTTTACGCCATCTGCCGCATCCCATAATGCAAAGCACACCTGGCTGCAGGAGATGTTTAGATCAAACTTGTGGAGAACAACTAATACTTGGGTCGGACCGAGGTCGGATCACGTTCTACCACAAATTAACCGCTCTGGAGTTCGTTTGGAACCGGACCCAGACCACCTCCTCTCGAGGGTCTCGGTGTGGCTGGTTTGGTTCGCACCCGAGTGTGATTACAGTTTTCACACCTGCCCAAACGAACCAGACTAACCGAACTAACTAGTGTTGGAGTGAAAACGCCCCAAGTCAACCCTGGATAAATCTGGTTCCCTCACTCTTCTTATTGACAATGAGAGAACTTCCAGTCCTTCCTCTCTTGTTCGAAATCCAGGTGACATCCTCGACTCAACTCGACTCAGGGGGGCGGGGGGGTCTTTCATTCAATGTTGTATCTGTGGGTAAAACCTCTTTTTTTTTAAATCTTGCCAAAAATCAGACCCTGCTATCGAAACCCTTATCCACAGCTTCATCTCCAGCTGCCTGGATTCTCTTCTCATGAGCTCCAGATGGTGCAGAACTCGAACTCTGCCTCCCGCCTTCTTACTCATACCCCATCACATGATCGCGCCACGCCAGTTTCCCAAAATTTCCACTGGCGCCCCAGAAAGTACCACAACTCTGCTAATCACTGACAACCTCATTCCTTCAGACCTTGTCTGATGTTCCTCTTCTCCTTCCCTACAAACAAACTCCCACTCTCAGGTCCTCTTCTGGTGGGCCACTCGATATTCCTTCATCAAACCTCAGGCGTTCTCAAGACATGGATAAACGTGTTCTGGGGGGTTCGATTCCCCACCTGGGTGATCACCTTACACTATGCCAATCAGAGTTCCGGGGTAGGACCCCCAACCCACCCTTCACGTACCTTGTTTATTTCTTTCCAATAGATCTCCATTCATCTCTGAGCACAGCCAAACATGGCGCATTCATTCAACCTACATCTCACTCCTCGGTGCAGGTCCCCAAATACACCTGCACTCCTCTACCTGTGGCTTATTCATCCCTCCCTCCTCGCAGTTTACAGTAGTTTACTTTCTGGAACAGGACGAACGCAACACGAGGATCCAGACGTTGTCCAATGTGGACCCAAACCAATAAACTACTGAGAACGATTTAAGTTTGACAGTGTTTATTTGAAGCAGTGCAACTTTTCTTGTCGCAGTAAACTCCTAGACCAATGGCGTGAGTTCTAAGATCACCAGAAGTGCTCCTCAGCCAATCAGAACTGTGCAAACCCAGGTGAAGTATGAAGCGAGAGGCAGCAGTCAGAGAGTCAAGCGAGTCGGAGAAAGGCTAATTCAGACGGTTCATTCCACAATGAACATGATTAAGAACAAATATGGTTCCAGGCTCACCAACAAACTCCTTCATATGAGTGTGAGAACGACCCTCACCCCATTTCAGCCCAGATTTAAAGACAACCAAGAGCTCACTCCTCTCACTAAACAAGAGAAAGTGTAAAAGAGGAATACAAGACGAAAATAAACTGTTAATATGTGAAAGACGTGCACGTTTTATTCATTTTTCTATTAATAAGAACTTTAACATGCAATGTAGCTCTTGTTTGAGTAAAAGTGAGTAAAATATATTTATTAGAAGTTTTATAAATAACTAACTCAGTTCAGAATTAAATATACTAAAATATACTGAACGGTATGTGTGGTGTGTTGGTGTTTCAGTTGCTGATGGTATAAGATGCTGATACTAGACTACTTCAGTAGATACTAGAGATGGACCGATCAGTGTTTTTGAGGCCGATTCTGATCGCCGATCACCTTTCAGCGCGATGGGCCAATGGCTGATACCGATCAAGGGCAGGCGGGGCTATATCCCACAGCAGGGCTACATGTAGTTATTAGTGCAAGCAAGTCATGAAACCTGGTCTAAACTGGTGTATTACCATTTTTAAGGAGCTCATATGAAACAGTATAATATTTTAACTAAATTAGAAGCTGGTCTATGTGGAGTAAACCGCTTGATAAGCTCCAGAAGAGCCACATCTGAAAAGTATCTCTACTAGGAACAGCAGAGCGTAGATCCAGGTGGAACATTAAGCAGCAGAATGAACGTCTTCTACAGCCGAGAAGATCTGCTTATCTAGAACTAGAAACTCAATCACTCTGGCTGTGGTTCTTTATTTCTCTGGCTGTTTCTGCTGCTGTTCTGTTGGTACCGGTCAGATCTGGTCTGTATGGTGTTCTGGGTTATTAGTTTTGTGTTAGCTGTGTGTTCTAGCTCTGCTGTTACTGATACTCACTGTGTTCAGCTGTGTGGTGTCTCTGAAGTGTGTATCAGATTAGTGTGTTAAATGTCTTTGTCTTGGTTGCCGTGAGAGACGCTGATGTTACTAATTTTACAGATGTTATAAACTGTCCTGGATGAGTCTGAGTCTCATACGGTAACAAACTGACAGACGGACGATGTTTTTCTTTCAGTGAAGCCGCTGCTTTAGTCAGTCTGTGGAAAATGAAAGGGAATGTATTTCCACCTAGTGGTTCAGATAGGAACTGCAGGGAGCTGGCCGGAGGGAGTTTTATGGAGGGTTCCTCATCCTGGATGAAATGTTAGCTGGAAATACAGAAATTAGGCTCATTTGTTTATTGTCATTGATCGGCTCTCGAGGTTGGCTAAATTGGAGAAATATTGGCCAATCACATATTTTTATTAAAAATCGGCCAATACCGATACATAGCCGATCGATCCTACCATCTCTAGTATATAGGATATGGTACTGAACCATAACACCAGTTAGAAATAATGACGGTCCAGACCTTGGCCTGAGGAAATCTCCTCTAACTGGACCTTACTGAACTCTAATTAAATACCCTGGTGTAGAATATATGTCTGTAGTATATAGAATATACATAGAGAACTACATAACTACCCAATCATAAACAAATAAAAGCTGGAAACTAGCTCTAGTCTCAAAATCTGCAGATGTTGATATGGACCATAGACTCGTATCCTGCAATGTTGGTGAAATATTTAAACTCTAATCATTCAAAATAATTCTGACGTGTACAAACATCAGGGCCGTGCTGGGTTTGTGGTGCTTGGACCTCAGCGATTGGTGCTCGTGGCTATGAATTTAGCTTTTAAACTCAACTCAAATCTTAACTTGGCGTAACTCCCAATCTTGACCTGCTCAGAATTTATAAAATCAGTCCTACAAAGTCACAACAAGTTAAACCTCACACACAGACTGTAACTCACTCTTATTGAGCGTGGTGGTCCCAGAGGTGGGACGTGGCGCTGTCCTGCTCCAGCCGTCTGTCAGCCTATCAGAGGGAGGAGAAAAAGGGCAAAGTTTATAACAGGTCACCGAGAGCAACTACCCTCACTCTCACACACACACTTAGTGTATGTGTGAGCGTGTCAGTGTGTACCAGGTTTATGCCACATTGTGGGGACCATACACTCACAGTCAAGGTTATGGGTAAAGTTAAGGCTAGGGTTGGGGGAGGGGTAGTAGAACCAAACAAACCACCACATACTAGTGTTGAGCTACAACTGGTGTGTTGGCGGTTGGTGGACCTCGATACCGAGGAGCTCCACAACGTCTGTCGTTTACCGTTCTGTGGATCAACCAGCACCACACACTCAACTCCGCCCCTCTCGTCATTAACGTTACGCTGTTTACTTACCGTAACGTACGCTTTTAAATCTATCACCAGTGCTCACCCCCAGATCACCCTTACACACTACAACACTCACTCCTACTGACCACCAACACCATCAGCTCAGCTTCTCCTTCACCAGTTCTCCTGTTTCCACCTTCAATGGAGGTGCAGGTACGTTCTGGCTCCTGTTGCACTGTTTAAGGTGAAATTGGTGAATGAGCTGCTTCACCCTTGTGCACTCGGTAGGAGTGAGTACTGTAGAGTGATCAGTTGGTCTAGGGGTGATGTGACGCTCGATATATGGCTATAAATCCTGATCTTTAGTGCTCCACTTTTTATATGTTGTATTTTTAATGTCTTATCCTGAATAAGATATAATAACATTGAAAGAACACCATTTACTGGTTGAGTAACTGCACAGAGCTATGAAAAAGTTTAAATTGGAACGAGTGCAGCCATTTAGTCAATAAGCTATATGGTAATATATGGCATAAGTGCCACTATCGGCGTCGATACCGATACAGTATCGGTGCAACACTAGTATTCCCCTTTACAGATAAATTTATTCCTGGTGCATATCAATACCGGTCCAACACGAAGCACCTATGACTTGGTCACACCAGCACAGTGGGCCTAACCCTCAGTTCATATGCTGTCAAGAATGCAAAAACACCTCCCAAATATAGAGTCCAGCACACTGACCGCCTCGCTTACACACAGCAAGGAAGGAGAGAACACAGCGAAGGCCAGCCAGCTGTTTAGCACAGCTGTGACCGGTCAGAGAAACGAAAGCTTCAATAAGCAAAGCAGATCCGTCCCCCGAATCAGGAACTGAAATGATTCAAAGCATTAAAGCTGAAAAGATGAAAAACACTTTCAGCCCAGCTCAAAAAGGCCTGCATTACCTACATAACTAATACTGACAGTAAGGTCAATAGTAATTTTATATTCTGCTATATTTGGGTGGTCACCCCCTTTTTAATATCTTCAAAACAGCCTCAAAATATTACAGTGGTACGTAATACGTGTTAGTCATTAGTCTGGGTCATGTACCTAAGTCTTTTAAACTAGCTGTGATAAAACCCTTGATAAAGAAGCCAAATCTTGACCCCAGAGAACTGTCCAGTTATAGACCCATTTCCAATTTACCTTTTATCTCTAAGATTTTAGAAAAGGCTGTAGCTCGACAACTCTGTTCTCATCTACATAAGAACAACATATATGAAAAATTCCAATCTGGTTTTAGGCCACATCACAGCACAGAGACAGCTTTAGTTAAGATAACAAATGATCTTCTTCTTGTCTCTGATCAGGACCACGTATCTCTACTGGTGTTACTAGATCTAAGTGCAGCTTTTGACACTATAGATCAGATATTCTCTTGGACAGGCTAGAAAATATAGTTGGAATCACAGGAACAGCGTTATCCTGGTTCACATCTTACCTTAGTGATCACTTTCAGTTTGTAAAGATAAATAATGTATCGTCTAACACTACAAAAGTGAAATATGGAGTTCCACAAGGTTCTGTTTTAGGTCCTCTGTTATTTACACTATATATGCTACCATTAGGCTCAGTTATAAATAGACATGGAATTAGTTTCCACTGTTATGCTGATGATACACAACTGTACATATCAGACCAGATGATAAATCCAGATTAGATAAGATAAAAGATTGTGTAAGAGATATTAGACTTTGGATGCTACAGAACTTCCTTCTTTTAAACCCAGATAAAACTGAAGTTCTCCTCCTCGACCCAAAGGCTGCTCGGACTACATGTTCAGATTTAATGTTAAATCTTGCTGACTTCTCTGTAGTTCCTGGTTCAGTAGTTAAAAATCTTGGTGTAACAATTGACTCAGATCTGACATTTAATCAACACATCGGTAACATTACAAGAACAGCGTTTCTTCACCTACGAAACATTTCAAAGTTAAGAAATGCGTTATCTGTGTCTGATGCTGAAAAGTTAGTACATGCCTTTATAACCTCAAGGCTCGATTACTGTACTGCATTATTGTCAGGATGCTCCAGCAGGAACCTGAATAAACTTCAGTTAGTTCAGAACGCTGCAGCTAGAGTACTAACTAAAACCAGAACCTTCCATCACATCAGTCCAGTTTTATCAGCTACACTGGCTTCCTGTTAAATTCCGTATCCACTATAAAATTCTATTACTGACGTATAAAGCCCTGCACGGTCTCACACCGGAGTACCTGCGAGATCTAATCTCCTATTATGAACCGCCACGTTCACTCAGATCACAGGATGCTGGTTTTCTAATAGTTCCTAAAATTCAGAAGACTACAATGAGGGGAAGAGCTTTTTCCTACAAAGCCCCAAAATTGTGGAATAATCTCCCAGTTAATGTTCGGGACTCTGACACAGTCTCAATATTTAAGTCTAGACTAAAAACATACTTGTTTAGTAGCTTTTGGTTATTAATCTTCTCTTTTAGATAAAGGCAGGAGATCTGGGGGTTCTTGGACACAGAGGTTTATGGTAAACTGAGATGTTGGTGCTGTTGTTCCACCACTTCACGCGACCACACAGGTTTGTTGATGGTGGAGTGGTGGGACCCCAGTGTCTCAGGGTGGTCTCATGTCCATGTTATCTTCTGGTTCTCTCCTTTTAGTTTAGGCTGTTATAGTTAGATCTGCCGGAGTCGCCAGCCTCACTCTAAAATTCTGAAAATTCATATTCTCTACAGTCTCACTCCCGAGCCCAACTCACTCTCTCTCTTTACTCTTCCTGAGGAAATGACTGTCCTCCCATCTGTTGAAGGCTGTTGGAGGACTGATCATCGGGCCATCACCCCACCATCACCAGCCAGCTCACCTGTCCATTTACTGCTACACCCTCAGTTACATCACTGTGCCATCCAGATGCACCAGCACTGAGATAGGATGGGACTGTTTCAGCTCACGCCCACTTTACATAAAGACTGTCATAGACTGCCTCAGCCAGAGACTGCCTCAGTCAGAGACTGCCTCAGCCAGAGACTGCCTCAGTCATACACTGCCTCTATCTGTGCAGCTTCTAAAGCTTTACTATCCAGATTTCAAACAGAGACTCCTTTCTTTGGTATTTAGTTCAAACTGTAAACACTGTTTGACCAGAGGAGGATGGGTCTCCACTTGTGAGTCTGGTTCCTCCCAAGGTTTCTTCCTCCAGTTGAGGGAGTTTTTCCTTGCCACTGTTGCCTCTGGCTTGCTCACTGGGGGATATATGTTATAACTGTTTTCAAAACTCTGTAAAGCTGCTTTGAGACAACATCGTTGTAAAAAGCGCTATATAAATAAAATTGACTTGACTTGACTTGACATGAAAAGAGAAAAACTAAAATTCAATAGTCAATAAATGTGAAACATATCCATATATAAACATATCCACTGCTAAATGCTAAGCAGCTAATTAGGACAGATGGGCAGGTCAGCATTAGCTTAGCTAACACGATACTCTGTTCACCACAGAACAATTTCAATTCTGACCATCTAAATATGATAAATATTAAAATCTGAGGGGGTGAAGTCAAGTAGCTGGACTTCACTGGAGAGAGAATAGATTTAAAGCTGGTTCTGTGGTATTAGCTTAGCTAACATTATCAAAACTCTGCTCACCACAGCACATTTTCAATTCTGACAAACTAAATGAGTTAAATATTATAATCTGAGGGTGTGAAATTGTGTAGCTGGATTTAGATATTTACTTAAATATTTTAAATTAGATTTTAAAATTGTTATGTGGAGTTTGGTTATTTTAGCGTTAGCTTAGCATGTCGGCTACAGTCCAAGCAGAGCCCACAGCACAGAACAGGTTTAATTCTGACCCACTAAAGCACTGACACGTTTCAGAGGTAAATATTAAAATCTGAGGTGATTAAATTGAGAGACTGGACTTTATAAGACAGAAGGAAGAAATTAAAACCTGTCCTGCGGCTCTTTATCTGTAGCCTCCCCAGCAAACTTTGCGTTAGCTGGCTTCAGAGCAAGCAGAGCCACACAGCACAGTACAGGTTTAATTCTGACTGACTGCTGCTCTGCTGACGCACGCTTAGCAGATAAATACTAACGTCTGAGAGAATAACTTGTGTGGCAGTGACAAAAAATCAAAATTCTGCTGCTACTGTAGCCAGAGCTTAGTAGGCATTACAGACAATACCGGCACTTTTCCAGCTAACTGATGCTAAATTGAGACCCAGTCAAGAGGGCGAAACGGAGCGACTGTCACCGGAATTAAAACTCTAAGTGTGTCCGAAATCGCCTACTTGTCTACTACTCAGTAGTAAATCAGTAGGCGAGCGCGGCTAGTATGTCTGAATACTCAGTAGTAAATCAGTAGGCGAGTGCGGCTAGTATGTCTGAATACTCAGTAGTAAATCAGTAGGCGAGCGCGGCTAGTATGTCTGAATACTCAGTAGTAAATCAGTAGGTGGGCGCGGCTAGTATGTCTGAATACTCAGTAGTGAAATCAGTAGACGAGCGTGGCTAGTATGTCTGAATACTCAGTAGTAAATCAGTAGGTGAGCGCGGCTAGTATGTCTGAATACTCAGTAGTAAATCAGTAGGCGAGCGTGGCTAGTATGTCTGAATACTCAGTAGTAAATCAGTAGGCGAGCGCGGCTAGTATGTCTGAATACTCAGTAGTAAATCAGTAGGTGAGCGCGGCTAGTATGTCTGAATACTCAGTAGTGAAATCAGTAGACGAGCGCAGCTAGTATGTCTGAATACTCAGTAGTGAAATCAGTAGACGAGCGCGGCTAGTATGTCTGAATACTCAGTAGTGAAATCAGTAGACGAGCGCGGCTAGTATGTCTGAATACTCAGTAGTGAAATCAGTAGACGAGCGCGGCTAGTATGTCTGAATACTCAGTAGTGAAATCAGTAGGCGAACGTGGCTAGTATGTCTGAATACTCCGTAGTGAAATCAGTAGGCGAGCGCGGCTTCTATGTCCGAATACTCAGTAGTGAAATCAATAGGCGAGCGTGGCTAGTATGTCCGAATACTCAGTAGTGAAATCAGTAGGCGAGCGTGGCTAGTATGTCCGAATACTCAGTAGTGAAATCAGTAGGCGAGCGCGGCTTCTATGTCCGAATACTCAGTAGTGAAATCAGTAGGCGAGCGTGGCTAGTATGTCTGAATACTCAGTAGTGAAATCAGTAGACGAGCGCGGCTTCTATGTCCGAATACTCAGTAGTGAAATCAGTAGGCGAGCGTGGCTAGTATGTCTGAATACTCAGTAGTGAAATCAGTAGACGAGCGTGGCTAGTATGTCCGAATACTCAGTAGTGAAATCAGTAGGCGAGCGTGGCTAGTATGTCTGAATACTCAGTAGTGAAATCAGTAGGCGAGCGCGGCTTCTATGTCCGAATACTCAGTAGTGAAATCAGTAGGCGAGCGCGGCTAGTATGTGTAAATAAACGGTGTAAAGCTGAACGTCGGCTGTGTGTACGTAGCTACTGCTAGTGAACCGCCGCTACAGAAGTTAGCGCTACTGCTGAGATAAACAATGATTACATTCCTCCCGTTTATCTTCTCTGATCTACAGCTCCACACCGTCTGATACATAATCAGACAAAAACACAGATCAGAGTCACTAAAAGATCTAAATCTGTCAGTAAACAAGCTTTTAAATGAATAGCAGGACTTTTACGGTGGTGGTCTGACGTCGTGCGTCACAGGACGCTGGTAATATGCTGGACGTAGTACGTCTGAGATTGTGTGGTACTAAAACTCTCCTACTGAAATTATCTACTAGTCTACCACTCGAGCAGCACGTACTGACTCTAATCTAGTACCTACTGACTAGTAGGCAATTTCAGACACACCTTTGGTTTGGGCTCTTAATAAGTGTGGCTTTTTGGCCAAGTTAACGATAGCAATGGTTTAGTAAGCAGACCAAACATGCCAGCGCAGGCTTAGTACCAGCTAACTGATGCTAAACTGAGCTCCTTTAACAGAGAATTTAGAGGACCTTTCAGAGTAAAGTGTATCAATTTAAGCTAACGATAGCTTACCCAGACTATATATATATATATATATATATATATATATATATATATATATATATATATATATATATATATATATATATATATATATATATACACACACACACACACACACACACACACATACATACATCTGGCTTTATGTGGGCTGTATGTTTTATGTGGGCTTGTAGGGGCTTTTTCATTGGTGACATATGGGCCCCAGTTGGGTCAGTTTGTGGGCCCAGTTAAGCTACATTTAAGCACCATTTAGGTCACTGTCGTTGGGCCCAGTTAGGCTACAGTTATGGTCCCAGCAGGGTTACAGTTTTTCTGTTTAGACTGTAGGGCCAGTGGATGAGTGTGCACATGGGCCCCACTTGCAGCCCAGCTAGGCCCCAATAGTGACCCACATGGGCAAAAACACACCCAGGGCCCATTTGGAGCAAATGAACAAATCTTTGTGGGCCCCAACTGAGTTGTCTCAACAAACAGTAACAGTAAATAAAGATTTTTTATTTAAATATATATTTATTTATACTTATTAAAATTTCATAATGAATGGTCCAATAGAAAGGCTTCAAAATTCCATTCCACTATCCCTGTTTCTTTTTTATTTGGACAGCAACGATTTAGTGTGTCTACCACCTACACCTGTAATTTCATGGTGCGTATGAGCAGATATTAGAAATTCAGAAATCAGAAACGTTTGGAAAGAGCAGTTGGGAAACTCACTATACAGAGGTTCACTGCTCAGAGAAGGGCGGTAGTGGTGGGTAGGCAGGGGGCTTGGGGTGGGGTTTCAGTTGGGCGGGGAAGGTGTGGGCTGGGTTTTGGTGGGTCAGAGAGTGCAGTCATAGTGTTGCATAATCTTAAAATATACCTGAGAACATCCCCCCACAAACACCCCCCACCCCAACACACACAGGCCTGCACGTACGTGGACACACAGCTCAAATCACATCCGTGCCTCTTTGGGAGTTTGTCCACGGCTTGTGTGTATGTGTGTGTGCGTGGCGGAGACCTTTGGAGCCCGTTTCTATTGGTAACGCCTCTGCAACATGAGCCTACAGTCTGTAATGCAACGGGCATGCGGCGGCGACTAACGCGCAACAAACACACCACAAACCCCGACTAGCCGTCCAGCTCAGAGGTCCATTTATGAATGAACGTCCAGTCACGGCTGGGAGAACAGACAGCCTGGCTCCACTAACACACAACAGAACTTAGTTTCACAGCAACGCAGCCATTACCGTACGTGAAAACCTTTTAAAAACAGAAGACTCGACCTGCGTTTAAGTAGAAACACAATATTTACTGTAACAGTAAATTAACCGTGTCTCATGGGAACCAAGACAAATATTAATATATTAATGTCTTGATATTTAACTCACTAATCTTACTAATCTGATACGGCACTGCACGCAGCTGAATACAGTGAGTATCAGTAAACAGCAGAGTTAGCACACACAGCTAACACAAAACAAACAACCCAGAACACCTACAGACCAGATCTGACCGGTACCAACAGAACAGCAGCAACAATATAATATTCTACATTTAATAATTAGTTATTATTTAAAATAACAGAGTCTGAGTTTAATGACTGCAGTTTTCACTGCATGTATTTAATTAGCTTTTTTCGTTTTAAATTAAGGGTCTAGATGTAATGATTACAGTATTGAGGATATTTGTTTTATTTTCTTTGTTTATTTACTGTTAATTTAGTTAAAAATATTATACTGTTTCATATGAGCTCGTTAAAAATGGTAATAAACCAGTTTAGACCATGTTTCATGACTTGCTTTCGCTAATAACTACATGTAGCCCTGCTGTATCATATAGCCCCGCCCTCGATCGGTATCGACTATCGGCCGATCGCGCTGGCGGGGGACCCAGCAGTGAGCAGCCTGATTGACTGTTACCATGTACCACCTCCCATCATGATGGTGCATCTCAAAAATCGTGATTACGTTTGGTGATACTGTATCGATTCTCAAAAACTAAGTGTCAATTTTTGTATCAATACTTTACAATCAATGATTTTACCATCAGTGGTTTATTTAGTGTTGCATTTAAGACCTCCCCTCCAATGTAAACAAGTAGTGTAAGGGCGCACAGCTAGCGCTGGTGGTGACTTTTATACTACGACAGTCTCCCAACAGCAATATTTTAAAAATCACGACGCATCATCTTCACAGTATTGCAACATATAGATTCATAAGCTCTGCATCATGATGGGTATCGCATCCCCAGCTCCTTGACAACACACAGTCCTAAGCAACGTCATCATCATATGAAAACTCCCAGCCGGCTCTGAACCCTGGAGAACGTTAATAAGCCACACCAGCTGAAGCAGAACTTCCTGAGTGAATGGATTTCTCCAGAGAGCTCTGCGGTCACATTTGGTCGCTGTCCAAAAACACGAGTCCACTCATGTGGAATACGAGTTTCCAGTCCATCCATAATCAACTTCCAAGTAATCAAAAGCTGTTCTGTGGTGGATTAATTATTGACTGATACTCTTCCTCCCCCTGACTGACAGGCTCCATCGGGCCACAGATTGAGTCACAGCCCGCAGGAATACTCAGCACTGTGCAAAAGTCAGAGACCACCATTCCCAATCCAAACAGCCAATCAGTGCCAGTCATTCCTCAGCTTCCACCTCTATTACAGCTATCTACTTCATTCAGCCACGCCTCCACATCCCTGGTTGCCATACACTTAAAGGGAACCCCGGTTGATAACACTTGTAAGCCTTAATATGGTGTAATGACTCTAAATTATTAAGACACGTTATAAAAAAAATTTAAAAAGTATCAGATTTATTTATAAATTAGCTTTTATTCTAAATATTTATCATACAGTTATTATTACTGCGCAATGCCTGCTGGGTAGATGAGGTCAGATGGTTTCAGGTCTAAACTGGACTGTGGTGTGAAGGAGTGAGTGTTAGTTACTAATCTAGCTTAAAGAAAACCATGTACATTGTGTTGTTGATGGTGTTTCAGTGAAAGGCAGTGTGAAGACTGATATTAGTCTAAACAGCTTCACAAACATAAACAAGGAGAATAGTTAGTGAAGCAGCGTGTGGACCAACACAGCTACCCAAAGACCCCCGCTCTGCTCTCCTCACTTCAGTCTGGATGAGTGTGAGTGGTTCAGTAGACCACCACTGGTGAGAGACTTGACGGAGGCTGTTGGTTTTAACCGTAGACTAAAACACAATGCAGTGCCACAGTTTCTCCACACAGGAAGTCCAGAAGCTCCAGATTATGGAGAACCGCGAGAAGAACCGTGAACGTGAACATGCGCTGGATTCTCTCCTGAGAACGTTTAGCGTTAGCATCAGCTGCTTCTCCTCGTTTGTGGATCCTGAAGGTGAAAGTAGAGTCTTAGTAGTGAACATACTACTTCACTAATAAAGGAGTGTGAAGCTCAGAGACACTCCCGTTCAGTGTATCTAGCTGTTTACTGAGCGTGAATGTTTCCTGCTAGAAAGCGGAGCTCCTTTAACAGACACTCTCCTTCTCCGTCAACACCAACACACAGCTTCACAACAACTCCAGCACTGTGTCACTCTCTCCTCCACCCTCTCTGTTCACCATTTACACTAACGTGGTGTGTGTAAAGATTGTTAAAGTATGAGACTGACTCATGTTTTCTATTAAATACATAAATTTTTGTATTTTTTGTTACAATTCAAAAAAGGTATCATATCCGTATTTTTAAAAAAATTCAAACGATACCCAGCCCTAGCCACATGTGCTTTTCTGTTATCACCTTATGGGAAGACAAAAATATCGAGATATATATCGTATATCGCCATTAAGTAAAAAATATTGAGATATTATTTTTGGTCCATATCGCCCAGCCCTAGGCCATTCCTTAAATCACAATTTCTTCAATTTGAGCAAAGCTTTCAGGGATTTACATGCATGTTTGGGATCATCATCATATTGGAATAAGGTTTGACAGACTCTAGAGTGAAAGAGAAACCAAAACACTTCCACCGCCGTGCTTCACAGCTGATAGGATGATGTTGATCAAATACATTCTGTGGTTTCTCCAAACATGGTTTTCTGGCCAAATGACCTTTTCCCTGACTCATCTCTTCATAGCACACTGTTCCAGACGTCCTGGTCTCTGCCTAGATATTCATTAACAAACTGTTCTTTTTAGCCAGCATCTCCCAAAAAGGTGGTCACATTTGTGTGGTCTTGTTTTAAATGGTAGATGCACACACGTCTACAGCCACGGTGGAAACTGCCACACTGCGAGGAAATCTGAGGCATCTTACAGTCAGCGCTCAGGTTAAATTAGCTGAAAGCAGGGCGTGATTGATTTCCTATAAACCCTTTGCCAGACTTAAAGGCATCTACAAGCTTTCTGAAGGTCCCAGAGAGCTCTCTTGATCTAGACCTGATGATGCCACACATTCCAACAACAAAGAGCAATCCAGCCCAGATATCTGAGGTTTAAGTGAGAGGATGTAACGGTGACCTAATCATTAGCACTCAAAACAGGGTCACCTGATTTCAAGCACTGATATGTTAAGCAGAGCTGTGTGTAGGGAGGACGACGGAGCGGTGGTGTTGGTAGTGTGTAGGGTTGGTGACGGAGCGGTGGTGTTGGTAGTGTGTAGGGTTGGTGACGGAGCGGTGGTGTTGGTAGTGTGTAGGGTTGGTGACGGAGCGGTGGTGTTGGTAGTGTGTAGTGTGGATGACGGAGCGGTGGTGTTGGTAGTGTGTAGTGTGGATGACGGAGCGGTGGTGTTGGTAGTGTGTAGTGTGGATGACGGAGCGGTGGTGTTGGTGGTGTGTAGTGTGGATGACGGAGCGGTGGTGTTGGTAGTGTGTAGTGTGGATGACGGAGCGGTGGTGTTGGTAGTGCGTAGTGTGGATGACGGAGCGGTGGTGTTGGTAGTGTGTAGTGTGGATGACGGAGCGGTGGTGTTGGTAGTGTGTAGTGTGGATGACGGAGCGGTAGTGTTGGTAGTGCGTAGTGTGGATGACGGAGCGGTGGTGTTGGTGGTGTGTAGTGAGTACAGCAGAGCGGTGGTGTTGGTGGTGTGTAGTGAGTACAGCAGAGCGGTGGTGTTGGTGGTGTGTAGTGAGTACAGCAGAGCGGTGGTGTTGGTAGTGTGTAGTGTGGATGACGGAGCGGTGGTGTTGGTGGTGTGTAGTGAGTACAGCAGAGCGGTGGTGTTGGTGGTGTGTAGTGAGTACAGCAGAGCGGTGGTGTTGGTGGTGTGTAGTGAGTACAGCAGAGCGGTGGTGTTGGTGGTGTGTAGTGTGGATGACGGAGCGGTGGTGTTGGTAGTGTGTAGGCAGGACGGCGGAGCGGTGGTGTTGGTAGTGTGTAGTGTGGATGACGGAGCGGTGGTGTTGGTAGTGTGTAGGGTTGGTGACGGAGCGGTGGTGTTGGTAGTGTGTAGTATGGATGACGGACCGGTGGTGTTGGTAGTGTGTAGTGTGGATGACGGAGCGGTGGTGTTGGTAGTGTGTAGGGTTGGTGACGGAGCAGTGGTGTTGGTAGTGCGTAGTGTGGATGACGGAGCGGTGGTGTTGGTGGTGTGTAGTGAGTACAGCAGAGCGGTGGTGTTGGTAGTGTGTAGTGAGTACAGCAGAGCGGTGGTGTTGGTGGTGTGTAGTGAGTACAGCAGAGCAGTGGTGTTGGTAGTGTGTAGTGAGTACAGCAGAGCGGTGGTGTTGGTAGTGTGTAGTGTGGATGATGGAGCGGTGGTGTTGGTAGTGTGTAGGGTTGGTGACGGAGCGGTGGTGTTGGTAGTGCGTAGTGTGGATGACGGAGCGGTGGTGTTGGTGGTGTGTAGTGAGTACAGCAGAGCGGTGGTGTTGGTAGTGTGTAGTGAGTACAGCAGAGCGGTGGTGTTGGTGGTGTGTAGTGAGTACAGCAGAGCGGTGGTGTTGGTAGTGTGTAGTGTGGATGATGGAGCGGTGGTGTTGGTGGTGTGTAGGCAGGACGGCGGAGCGGTGGTGTTGGTAGTGTATAGTGTGGATGACGGAGCGGTGGTGTGTAGGCAGGACGGCGGAGCGGTGGTGTTGGTAGTGTGTAGGGTTGGTGACGGAGCGGTGGTGTTGGTGGTGTGTAGGCAGGACGGCGGAGCGGTGGTGTTGGTAGTGTGTAGTGTGGATGACGGAGCAGTGGTGTTGGTAGTGTGTAGGGTTGGTGACGGAGCAGTGGTGTTGGTAGTGTGTAGGGTTGGTGACGGAGCGGTGGTGTTGGTAGTGTGTAGTGTGGATGACGGAGCGGTGGTGTTGGTAGTGTGTAGGGTTGGTGACGGAGCGGTGGTGTTGGTAGTGTGTAGTGTGGACGACGGAGCGGTGGTGTTGGTAGTGTGTAGTGTGGACGACGGAGCGGTGGTGTTGGTAGTGTGTAGTGTGGACGACGGAGCGGTGGTGTTGGTAGTGTGTAGGGTTGGTGACGGAGCGGTGGTGTTGGTAGTGTGTAGGGTTGGTGACGGAGCGGTGGTGTTGGTAGCGTGTAGTGTGGACGACGGAGCGGTGGTGTTGGTAGTGTGTAGGGTTGGTGACGGAGCAGTGGTGTTGGTAGTGTGTAGGGTTGGTGACGGAGCGGTGGTGTTGGTAGTGTGTAGTGTGGATGACGGAGCGGTGGTGTTGGTAGTGTGTAGGGTTGGTGACGGAGCGGTGGTGTTGGTAGTGTGTAGGGTTGGTGACGGAGCGGTGGTGTTGGTAGTGTGTAGGGTTGGTGACGGAGCGGTGGTGTTGGTGGTGTGTAGTGTGGATGACGGAGCGGTGGTGTTGGTAGTGTGTAGTGTGGATGACGGAGCGGTGGTGTTGGTAGTGTGTAGTGTGGATGACGGAGCGGTGGTGTTGGTAGTGTGTAGTGTGGATGACGGAGCGGTGGTGTTGGTAGTGTGTAGTGTGGATGACGGAGCGGTGGTGTTGGTAGTGTGTAGTGTGGATGACGGAGCGGTGGTGTTGGTAGTGTGTAGTGTGGATGACGGAGCGGTGGTGTTGGTAGTGTGTAGTGTGGATGACGGAGCGGTGGTGTTGGTAGTGTGTAGGGTTGGTGACGGAGCGGTGGTGTTGGTAGTGTGTAGTGTGGATGACGGAGCGGTGGTGTTGGTGGTGTGTAGTGTGGATGACGGAGCGGTGGTGTTGGTAGTGTGTAGTGTGGATGACGGAGCGGTGGTGTTGGTAGTGTGTAGGGTTGGTGACGGAGCGGTGGTGTTGGTAGTGTGTAGTGTGGATGACGGAGCGGTGGTGTTGGTAGTGTGTAGGGTTGGTGACGGAGCGGTGGTGTTGGTAGTGTGTAGTGTGGACGACGGAGCGGTGGTGTTGGTAGTGTGTAGGGTTGGTGACGGAGCGGTGGTGTTGGTAGTGTGTAGGGTTGGTGACGGAGCGGTGGTGTTGGTAGTGTGTAGTGTGGACGACGGAGCGGTGGTGTTGGTAGTGTGTAGGGTTGGTGACGGAGCAGTGGTGTTGGTAGTGTGTAGGGTTGGTGACGGAGCGGTGGTGTTGGTAGTGTGTAGTGTGGATGACGGAGCGGTGGTGTTGGTAGTGTGTAGGGTTGGTGACGGAGCGGTGGTGTTGGTAGTGTGTAGTGTGGATGACGGAGCGGTGGTGTTGGTAGTGTGTAGTGTGGATGACGGAGCGGTGGTGTTGGTAGTGTGTAGGGTTGGTGACGGAGCGGTGGTGTTGGTAGTGTGTAGTGTGGATGACGGAGCGGTGGTGTTGGTGGTGTGTAGTGTGGATGACGGAGCGGTGGTGTTGGTAGTGTGTAGTGTGGATGACGGAGCGGTGGTGTTGGTAGTGTGTAGGGTTGGTGACGGAGCGGTGGTGTTGGTAGTGTGTAGTGTGGATGACGGAGCGGTGGTGTTGGTAGTGTGTAGTGTGGATGACGTAGCGGTGGTGTTGGTAGTGTGTAGTGTGGATGACGGAGCGGTGGTGTTGGTAGTGTGTAGGGTTGGTGACGGAGCGGTGGTGTTGGTAGTGTGTAGTGTGGATGACGGAGCGGTGGTGTTGGTGGTGTGTAGGGTTGGTGACGGAGCGGTGGTGTTGGTAGTGTGTAGGGTTGGTGACGGAGCGGTGGTGTTGGTAGTGTGTAGTGTGGATGACGGAGCGGTGGTGTTGGTGGTGTGTAGTGAGTACAGCAGAGCGGTGGTGTTGGTAGTGTGTAGTGAGTACAGCAGAGCGGTGGTGTTGGTAGTGTGTAGTGTGGATGACGGAGCGGTGGTGTTGGTAGTGTGTAGTGTGGATGACGGAGCGGTGGTGTTGGTGGTAAGGGTGTGGAGTGAGGACGGTGGAGCGGTGGTGGGGTGGAGTGAGGACGGTGGAGCGGTGGTGGGGTGGAGTGAGGACGGTGGAGCGGTGGTGTTGGTGGTAAGGGTGAGGAAGTGAGGACGGTGGAGCGGTGGTGTTGGTGGTAAGGGTGTGGAGTGAGGACGGTGGAGCGGTGGTGTTGGTGGAGTGAGGACGGTGGAGCGGTGGTGGGGTGGAGTGAGGACGGTGGAGCGGTGGTGTTGGTGGTAAGGGTGTGGAGTGAGGACGGTGGAGCGGTGGTGGGGTGGAGTGAGGACGGTGGAGCGGTGGTGGGGTGGTAAGGGTGTGGAGCGGTGGTGGGGTGGTAAGGGTGTGGAGCGGTGGTGGGGTGGAGTGAGGACGGTGGAGCGGTGGTGTTGGTGGAGTGAGGACGGTGGAGCGGTGGTGGGGTGGAGTGAGGACGGTGGAGCGGTGGTGGGGTGGTAAGGGTGTGGAGCGGTGGTGGGGTGATAAGGGTGTGGAGCGGTGGTGGGGTGGAGTGAGGACGGTGGAGCGGTGGTGGGGTGGAGTGAGGACGGTGGAGCGGTGGTGGGGTGGAGTGAGGATGGTAGAGCCAAGAATTTAATTTTGATTAGTCTGCTTGTGGTGTCACACAGAGCTTTGACTTCATAATAAAAAAAAAATACTGAGTCATGCACCCAGCAGCCACTGCATCAGGTCCACCTCCCTGTATCTCCACTACTGTCCACTGTATCAGCTCCACTGACCATACAGGACCTCCACTCACAGACTGTAGTTCATCTGATTCTCTGTATACTTTATTACTCTGTTCTTTAATGATCAGGACCCCCACAGGACCACCACAGAGCAGATACTATTAGGGGGGTGGGTCATTCTCAGCAGTGCAGTGACACTGACATGGTGGTGGTGTGTTAGGGAGGGTTGCTGGAGTGTTTGAACACCTCAGTGTCACTGCTGGACTGAGAATAGTCCACCAACCAAAACTATCCAGACAGCAGCATGTGATGTGAAGTGGTTCAGATGTTGTTTACAGTGGTGCTGGTGGGAATCAGGGGTCTCCATGTCTACAACGCAAATATACACATTGTATTTACTATGAAACCCACCAGTGAAGCTACACGTGTCTACTGAGATTATCTGGATGTTGATGGTAAAATGTGGAAGATCTGAAAATACTAGGTTTTCTTTGGGGACTATTTGAACCTCACAGCGTCCTGCATGTATCCCTCCACCATGAATGGAGTTTAAGACTGAGATCTTCTCTAAACTATCATAAACAGCGTCTCAGAATCAGACAGTGTATTAATAACATCTACTGTAAGAACTTTCTGTGAGGAGCTTTTAGAGGAGGACGTCTGGTTCCATTCACCACCACTGTGAACAGTTCTGACTGTATCTAGAACAGAGTGTTTCAGACCGAACCCATTTTGAACGTCTCTGTTTACATATAAAACGTTTAATCGAGTGGATTTTTCGGAAAATCTGTGGACTTCCCCTTTAATACAGTCACTGACACGCAGCGCGAGCGAGCGCGAGACTAGCTGCCGCTGCTGCGCTGCTTCAGTGTGGCAGATGGAGCCCCACGTGAGCTCCGCGCGCATGCGCTGTCTGAGCAGAAGCCGGCTTCGTGCCGTCCTGAGGCGACACACGCCGAGAAATCCAACTCGTTTAAAACACAATATCACCACAACAACACAGCCGGAGGACATTAGTCGTGGGTTCGTACACGTACACGGTGCTTCGGCGTGAAAGGGAAGCTTTTTAACAGATCCAGAGACGCTAAAACCGACTTTCCACATAGTTAGCCTGTTGGCTAACGCTGCTCGCGCGTCTCCCTCCACACGGCCTTCAACTCGTCGGTTTGTTGACGTGTCATCTTCCAAATTCACCACAAAATCACTTCAAATGACTTAAAACGTACAGGCAACGTCAACAACAACCGCGTACACCGTGTAAACACACATACTAATAATAACAACCTAAAAATATTCGCCCACATGGCTTAAAGAGGCAGCTATAACCGAGAACACAGGAGTGTCAAACTACCAACACAACCACGATTAGATTAATCGACGTCTTTCAGCTTTAAAATCAGGCCTGACAAACGAATTGAGAGTTTAAATGTAAACGTTTGAGCCTAAATCTCCATGTTTACCACCAGGATTTATGAAGTGTTTACGACTTTGGGATAAAATGGCCAAATAATCAAACAGATTAATCGTCACCAGCACATTTCAACTGCATTGCACAGCACGATTTTAACACGCAGGTCATATGGATGGAGAAGACCTCACTGACAGCAGGCATCTCGTTTCCTAACGAAGCAAATAATGCTAGATCAGCATCTCAACCACCATAAAATATCATCTGGACTTTGTCAACCAGACACTGAGCACTGGTTTGGGGTTCAGGCTGGGCCTGAGCTGCACCTCCATGCGCATTTCAAGACAAAAATAAAACAAAAACAACGCCGCGTGCACATTAAACCTCTCCAGCTAATCGAGCAGAAGGATATTCGAGTATGTTTACAGGCGAATCACCAGTAATCAAGAGAGTGAAAAGTATTAATCGAGTCGCAAATAGCAACGATTTTACAGATTTAGCACAAACAAACCGCCGACGTGGACAGGAAAGCGTGTTGTCGGTTACAAATACAGCGATTATTCGCCAAAAAAGATCATCCGGAGCGTCACTTAGCTTAGCTTTGCTAAGCGGCTGCATTATTGCTTACTCACTACTAAGTAAGCCATAAACCGACGTGACACACACACACACTTACACACACTCACACTCACAGGGTCGAAATGCCAGAGCTAACTTCAGTGGCTTTAAACACAGTTGGCAGATATTCGAAGCAGATTAAGTCGACTAATTGTTTCAATAAGCGGTAAAGTCAACGCTGTCGCAGCAAAAGTGAAGTTTTAATGGTGGAGCAGACCAGGATGGGATCAGGGGAGGGGGGGGGGTCTCGAGACACGGCTGGGTCTTTTCAGTACGCATGTGTGTCTTCTTACCTCGTTTGAGCACCTCAGTGTGTCCGCGTGCAGAGGTGGTCTCCGGTTCTTTAGTCAGAAGGGTCTGTTCACAGCAGGAGGAGGAGGATGAGGAGGAGAGCTGGGAGTTTTCACTCGAACTCACATTACTGAGCGCTTCTCCTGGAAATAAACTCTGTCTGAGCCGCCGAGCCGCTCCCGAGCGGACAGAGACCCTCACACACGGCTCAGGGGGTCAGCAAGCAGGCGCGCGAGAGCTGTGTCCGGCTGGAAGGCGTGTTTCTCGTATTCCAAACAGAGACGCAGATCCGCGATGGCGCTTCTCTCTCCTTCAGTCCGCACCGGACACAATCCTTCCTGCCGGAAACAGGGAGACAGCTTCCGGTTTAATGACGCGAGGAATTCCCACCTGTCACGTGGCAGAGTGAAGGGGAGAGGGAGGGGGTGGAGGGGTGCTGATACTGATACTGATATTGATATCGATACTGATCAATATCAGCACTAATATTAACACCATACGGATACTGATGTTGATACCAATACTGATCAATAGAAGCATTAATACTGATATTGATACAATACTAACATTGATATCAATAGTGATATTGATAGGATACTAATACTGATATTGATACCATTACTGATACTGATATTGATACAATGCTATTACTGATACTGAAATTAATACCAGTACTGATCAATATCAGCACTAATATTGATACTGATATTGATACCAATACTGATCAATATCAGCATTAAAACTTATATTGATACAATACTAACACTGATATCAATAGTGATATTGATAGGACACTAATACTGATATTGATACCATTACTGATCAATATCAGCACTAATACTGATATCGTCACAAATACTGATAAATATCAGCACTCACATTGATATTGATACAATACTAACAATATTATTAATTGTGATACTGATATGATACTAATACTCATACTGACATTGATATGATACTACTGATAAGTATCAGCAATAATATTGATACCATACAGATACTGATATTGATATTAAACAAATACTGATACTGATACAATGTAATACTGATGCTGATATTTAAATAGAATGGTATTAAAACAATACTTATACCATACTGTTTATGTTGATACTGATATTGATATGCTACTAATACTGATATTGATGCTGACATTGATACTAATATTAACACGATGACGATACTGAATTGATACGATACAAATAAGATACAATACTGATATGATATAATACTGATATCAGTACTGATGCTGATACCATATTGCTACAACATTAATACGATACTGATATGATATAATACTGGTGCCAATACTAATATTGATAATGATGTTGATGCTCATATTGATAGGATATCATACTGATACCAGCATACTATCATACTTATAGTAATACTGATATGATACTGATACTGATATAGTACTGATACTGATATAAAACATTTACTGATACTGACATGAAGCTGATACTGATATAGATATAATGCATATAGAAAGTTTATCCCGATACTATATTGATACTGATATGATTTTGATACTAATACAGTACAGATACTGATACTAATACTAAAATGATACTCATGCAATATTGATACTATTTTATTAATGTTGATACTCCATCATCAGAGACTCAGATATAGCCCGATTGTGCCCTCTGTGTATTGACTGTGTGTGTAACAGTGTGACCGGCTGTTTAAATCAGTGTTACTGATTCTGTATGAAGGGTGATTACCAGAGAGTGATTGTTATAGTGATTCTGGAAATGTTATAGAAACATTTGGAGATATTAAACATGCACACTGTTCAATATGTAGGAATGCATATTGAACAGAGGGCAGGTTTAATATCTCCATCACAAAACATTTCAAACCCATTTCTGAAAATGAATTATTATTATTATTATTATTATTATTATTATTATTATTATTATTATTATTATTATTA
>CM038716.1:11220166-11225166 GCA_021613375.1 Megaleporinus macrocephalus
CAACACAGTACAGACAGAACACAACACAGTACAGACAAAACAACACAGTACAGACAGAACACAACACAGTACAGACAACACAACACAGTACAGACAGAACACAACACAGTACAGACAGAACACAACACAGTACAGACAGAACACAACACAGTACAGACAACACAACACAGTACAGACAGAACACAACACAGTACAGACAACACAACACAGTACAGACAGAAACACAACACAGTACAGACAGAACACAACACAGTACAGACAACACAACACAGTACAAACAGAACACAACACAGTACAGACAGAACACAACACAGTACAGACAACACAACACAGTACAGACAGAACACAACACAGTACAGACAACACAACACAGTACAGACAGAACACAACACAGTACAGACAGAACACAACACAGTACAGACAACACAACACAGTACAAACAGAACACAACACAGTACAGACAGAACACAACACAGTACAGACAACACAACACAGTACAGACAGAACACAACACAGTACAGACAGAACACAACACAGTACAGACAACACAGTACAGACAGAACACAACACAGTACAGACAGAACACAACACAGTACAGACAGAACACAACACAGTACAGACAACACAACACAGTACAGACAGAACACAACACAGTACAGACAGAACACAACACAGTACAGACAACACAACACAGTACAAACAGAACACAACACAGTACAGACAGAACACAACACAGTACAGACAACACAACACAGTACAGACAGAACACAACACAGTACAGACAACAAAACACAGTACAGACACAACACAACACAGTACAGACAACACAGTACAGACAACACAACACAGTACAGACAACACAACACAGTACAGACAACATAACACAGTACAGACAACACAACACAGTACAGACAGAACACAACACAGTACAGACAGAACACAACACAGTACAGACAACACAACACAGTACAGACAGAACACAACACAGTACAGACAACACAACACAGTACAGACACAACACAACACAGTACAGACAACACAACACAGTACAGACAACACAACACAGTACAGACAGAACACAACACAGTACAGACAACACAACACAGTACAGACACAACACAACACAGTACAGACAACACAACACAGTACAGACAACATAACACAGTACAGACAACACAACACAGTACAGACAACACAACACAGTACAGACAACACAACACAGTACAGACACAACACAACACAGTACAGACAACACAACACAGTACAGACAACATAACACAGTACAGACAACACAACACAGTACAGACAACACAACACAGTACAGACAACACAACACAGTACAGACAGAACACAACACAGTACAGACAACACAACACAGTACAGACACAACACAACACAGTACAGACAGAACACAACACAGTACAGACAACACAACACAGTACAGACAGAACACAACACAGTACAGACAACACAACACAGTACAGACACAACACAACACAGTACAGACAGAACACAACACAGTACAGACAACATAACACAGTTCAGACAACACAACACAGTACAGTACAGACAACACAACACAGTACAGACAAAACACAACACAGACAGAACACAACACAGTACAGAAAACACAACACAGTACAGACAGAACACAACACAGTACAGACAACACAACACAGTACAGACAACACAACACAGTACAGACAGAGAATAAAAAATAATTGCTGGTAGTGTGCAAATTGTGCAGTGTGTAATAAATAGAGTCCAGTGAGGTAGTAGAGTTATTAGTGCAATGCTTTGTGCAAAAATGCTTCCCTTTTTTATCTGGGGTAAATGGTTGGAGAGAGAGAGAGAGAGAGAGAGGAGAGAGAGAGAGAAAGAGAGAGAGAGAGAGAGAGAGAGAAAGAAAGAGAGAGAGAGAGAGAGAGAGAGAGAGACAGAGAGAGAGAGAGAGAGAGAGAGAGAGAGAGAGAGAGAGAGAGAGAGTAGAGTGAGAGAGAGAGAGAGAGAGAGAGAGAGAGAGATTGAGAGAGAGAAAGAAAGAGAGAGAGAGAGAGAGAGAAAGAAAGAGAGAGAGAGAGAGAAAGAGAGTACAGACAGACACAGTACAGACAGAACACAACACAGTACAGACAACACAGTACAGACAACACAACACAGTACAGACAGAACACAACACAGTACAGACAGAACACAACACAGTACAGACAACACAACACAGTACGGACAACACAACACAGTACAGACAAAACACAACACAGTACAGACAACACAACACAGTACAGACAGAACACAACACAGTACAGACAGAACACAACACAGTACAGACAGAACACAACACAGTACAGACAACACAACACAGTACAGACAGAACACAACACAGTACAGACACAACACAACACAGTACAGACACAACACCACACAGTACAGACAGAACACAACACAGTACAGACAACACAACACAGTACAGACAGAACACAACACAGTACAGACAGAACACAACACAGTACAGACAACACAACACAACACAGTACAGACAGAACACAACACAGTACAGACAACACAACACAGTACAGACAGAACACAACACAGTACAGACAGAACACAACACAGTACAGACAACACAACACAGTACAGACAGAACACAACACAGTACAGACAACACAACACAGTACAGACAAAACAACACAGTACAGACAACACAACACAGTACAGACAGAACACAACACAGTACAGACAGAACACAACACAGTACAGACAACACAACACAGTACAGACAGAACACAACACAGTACAGACAACACAGTACAGACAACACAACACAGTACAGACAGAACACAACACAGTACAGACAACACAACACAGTACAGACAGAACACAACACAGTACAGACAACACAACACAGTACAGACAACACAACACAGTACAGACACAACACAACACAGTACAGACACAACACAACACAGTACAGACAACACAACACAGTACAGACAGAACACAACACAGTACAGACAGAACACAACACAGTACAGACAACACAACACAGTACAGACAGAACACAACACAGTACAGACAACACAACACAGTACAGACAACACAACACAGTACAGACAGAACACAACACAGTACAGACAACACAACACAGTACAGACACAACACAACACAGTACAGACAACACAACACAGTACAGACAACACAAAAAAGTACAGACAACACAACACAGTACAGACAGAACACAACACAGTACAGACAACACAACACAGTACAGACAACACAACACAGTACAAACAGAACACAACACAGTACAGACAGAACACAACACAGTACAGACAACACAACACAGTACAGACAGAACACAACACAGTACAGACAACACAACACAGTACAGACACAACACAACACAGTACAGACAACACAGTACAGACAACACAACACAGTACAGACAACACAACACAGTACAGACAACATAACACAGTACAGACAACACAACACAGTACAGACAGAACACAACACAGTACAGACAGAACACAACACAGTACAGACAACACAACACAGTACAGACAGAACACAACACAGTACAGACAACACAACACAGTACAGACACAACACAACACAGTACAGACAACACAACACAGTACAGACAACACAACACAGTACAGACAACATAACACAGTACAGACAACACAACACAGTACAGACAACACAACACAGTACAGACAGAACACAACACAGTACAGACAACACAACACAGTACAGACAACACAACACAGTACAGACAACACAACACAGTACAGACACAACACAACACAGTACAGACACAACACAACACAGTACAGACAACACAACACAGTACAGACAGAACACAACACAGTACAGACAGAACACAACACAGTACAGACAACAAAACACAGTACAGACAGAACAGAACACAGTAAAGACAAAACAACACAGTACAGACAACACAACACAGTACAGACAGAACACAACACAGTACAGACAGAACACAACACAGTACAGACAACACAACACAGTACACACAACACAGTACAGACAACACAACAAAGTACAGACAACACAACACAGTACAGACAGAACACAACACAGTACAGACAACACAACACAGTACAGACAACACAACACAGTACAAACAGAACACAACACAGTACAGACAGAACACAACACAGTACAGACAACACAACACAGTACAGACAGAACACAACACAGTACAGACAACACAACACAGTACAGACACAACACAACACAGTACAGACAACACAGTACAGACAACACAACACAGTACAGACAACACAACACAGTACAGACAACATAACACAGTACAGACAACACAACACAGTACAGACAGAACACAAACACAGTACAGACAGAACACAACACAGTACAGACAACACAACACAGTACAGACAGAACACAACACAGTACAGACAACACAACACAGTACAGACAACACAACACAGTACAGACAACACAACACAGTACAGACAACATAACACAGTACAGACAACACAACACAGTACAGACAACACAACACAGTACAGACAGAACACAACACAGTACAGACAACACAACACAGTACAGACAACACAACACAGTACAGACAGAGAATAAAAAATAATTGCTGGTAGTGTGCAAATTGTGCAGTGTGTAATAAATAGAGTCCAGTGAGGTAGTAGAGTTATTAGTGCAATGCTTTGTGCAAAAATGCTTCCCTTTTTTATCTGGGGTAAATGGTTGGAGAGAGAGAGAGAGAGAGAGAGAGAGAGAGAGAGAGAGAGAGACAGAGAGAGAGAGAGAGAGAGAGAAAGAAAGAGAGAGAGAGAGAGAGAGAGAGAGAGAGAGAGAGACAGAGAGAGAGAGAGAGAGAGAGAGAGAGAGAGAGTAGAGTGAGAGAGAGAGAGAGAGAGAGAGAGAGAGATTGAGAGAGAGAAAGAAAGAGAGAGAGAGAGAGAGAAAGAAAGAGAGAGAGAGAGAGAAAGAGAGTA
>CM038716.1:11227666-11311773 GCA_021613375.1 Megaleporinus macrocephalus
GACCGGTCTCGATTTCCTGAAGTCAACAACCATTTCCTTGGTCTTCTCTACATTCCAGTGAAGGTTGTTGACTGTACACCAGTCTGTCAGCTGCTGTACCTCCTGTACCTCACAGCTGGAGAGTGACTGCTGACCACACATTTGTTATTATAATGTTTATGTAAACTTACTGACCACTTAATTAGGTCCAGTTCCCACATACTGTACAGTGGTCAAAGACCACCTTTCATTTATTTCAGTCAAGTACACATTATTTGTCTACACTGTAGTGTCTCCAACTCTATTATAACATCACATATTTCAGTGTTTAGTGTTTATCAGATAGAGGCAGTGTTAGAGGGTCTACCAGGTCCTTCAGCTGGAGCTGGATCTTGTAATCATGTGTTGAACTCTAGTTTTGGAAACTCCTGGAGCTTTACACCACTTCAGAGTCTGGTGATAGAGCTTTACACCACTCCAGAGTCCAGTGGTGGAGCTTTACACCACTCCAGAGTTCAGTGGTACAGCTTTACACCACTCCAGAGTCCGGTGGTAGAGCTTTACACCACTTCAGAGTTCAGTGGTAGAGCTTTACACCACTCCAGAGTTCAGTGACAGAGCTTTACACCACTTCAGAGTTCAGTGGTGGAGCTTTACACCACTCCAGAGTTCAGTGGTGGAGCTTTACACCACTCCAGAGTCCGGTGGTGGAGCTTTACACCACTCCAGAGTCCGGTGGTAGAGCTTTACACCACTCCAGAGTTCAGTGATAGAGCTTTACACCACTCCAGAGTTCAGTGGTGGAGCTTTACACCACTCCAGAGTCCGGTGGTGGAGCTTTACACCACTCCAGAGTCCAGTGGTAGAGCTTTACACCACTCCAGAGTCCGGTGGTGGAGCTTTACACCACTCCAGAGTCCGGTGGTGGAGATTTACACCACTCCAGAGTCCAGTGGTGGAGCTTTACACCACTCCAGAGTCCAGTGGTGGAGCTTTACACCACTCCAGAGTCCAGTGGTGGAGCTTTACACCACTCCAACCAATGCTTGATATTGCACATAGTAATCTTAGCCTTGTGTGCGGCTTCTCTGCCAAGGAGACCAAAAATTTGGTGAGCTTCTAAAATCAGACGTATTCTTTACCTGTCTGACATCCATCTTTCTCAGGTGGTCAGTTCTTCTGCTGCTGGTCAGACAACATGCACACATATGCTGTTTTGTTTGGATGAGATTAGAGCCACAACGTAACCCTGGCTTAAAACTGTGGTGGACATATACTTGGCTGCTGTGTGCTGTGCAACATGAGCCCCATCATGTGGCTATTATGTGGTACTACATCATAACGTGCTGCAGCAGTGATTAACAGTACAGAGCTCTTGGTGGTTTTATCTGGACTGACCAGATTAACTGCAGTTCTGTAGTCAGAGGAACTTCAGGGCCTTTAAGTCCTTCAGAGAAGGTCTAATTATTTCTGGGAGCTAGAAAAACTCACATCAACATAATAATGCTGGTTAAACTCTCTGGATGGAAACAAAAGGGTTAAATTCTTGGAAAGTCCAGCAGAAAACTGGCCAATCAGGAATAGTTTTTATTCTGGGTGGTATCTGGATTGATATATTTAAGTGAGTCTTCTTATTAGTTAGGACTTGAAGCACTGAAGGGAAGACCTAAAGCAGAGGTGGAGCCACATGCAGCTCTTTTACTGCCCCCTTGTGGCTCCACAGCAGTATTACACCTTTAGATTCAAACATTAACACAGTTTTAACACCATTTCAACAAGAAATGGTCTGGAATTCATGTATACCTGCCAATTCACTGAACTTTAATCCTGAATTCTGGCAACATCTTAGTGGAAATAAGTCATGCTAGGCCTTCTGGAGGTTCTAGATACGTCAGTGATTGAATATGAGCTGCAGTTTAGTGAGTTAATTAGAACAGCAGGCGTCTCTACTGAAACAGTCACAGCTCACTACTGACTTCAGTGATGACCTTCATGTTGAATCATGTCTTTACAGGAGAGGCCAGAAACTGTCTTCACTTTCAATGTACGTCAATGGAACCAGAATGGAGCATTTCTATTGGTCCATTCATCCTGAGATTAGGGGACAATGTAAAGGACAGCTTTTCCAGATGAGGCAGAAATATAAAAATTGTTACATGTATGTATATTTCCCTTATAATTCCTCACACGCTGGACTCTTCTGAGCTGGAGGAGGATGTAGGCCTATGGTCCTGTTACCTGATGAGGTCATTAATGTCCAGTTTCAGGCTGTTTAAACCGTATACTAAACGCTGAAATGAGTCAGTAGCTGCGGGGAAGGTTTTATAAGAGCTGCTTTTAGACACATGACTTTAAAAAGGAGTTCAAATCTGATGTAGTCAGTCAGCAGTAACTCAACTCAGACCTCCTGATGTGAGCTAGTATGTGGAACGTTGTTAAGAGAGCATCAGAACAAAGTTCAAACCACACACTGTGATTAGTATTAAATATTAATGAGCTTTATTATACATTACATAAACATTCTGTACGTATTCTATACATACACGTTATTTAAGATAGACCTTTTCTGAAGCTTCAGGATCTCAAAACATCTCACACCATCACAAACCAACATAATAGTAATTCATATATATATAAAACATGTGTGAGGATAAATAATAACTATTACTAACTAATGTATTCATGTTTCTGCAGCTTGAAGGGAAACTCAGCAGAGTTTTTAAAATTCCTACATAATTCAGTGTGTAAGATGTAAACAGAGTCATTCAGAGTGGTTTGGTGTTAAAGGGAAACTTACTGACTCAGATATTGTTTACAGTGTTGGTGAAGGGAACCAGAGGTCACCATGTCTACAACACAAATATACACATTGTATTCACCATCAACCCCACCAGTGAACCTACAAGTGATGATGATAAAATAGTAGTGCATCAGACTTATTGGGCATTCATAGCCTTAAAGGTGGACGTCTGGTTCCATTCACCATGGTCATCATGTCTATCCTACAATTGTATCTGCTATCCACAGTGACCAGTGAAGCTACACGTGTGAGATTTATATGGAATGTTGATGATGGTAAAATATGGAAAACCTAAAGTTTTCTTTAGGGACCACTTGCCTCACATTCCACCCCCCCTGCACGTTTCCCCAACATCTTGACTCTGTTTACATCTTTAATGATGCAGAGAAACGAGTGGAAGCTCCTGGTTATGGATCTCCAGCTGGATCAGATCACAGCACTGCAAACCCAGAATGTTCTGATAGTCAGTAGACGACTGTGAGGTGACGTCTCGACTGTGTCTTCTTTGTATACAGGGTGAAGAGCTCGGAGGCCTCGGTAGGAGCTTAAGCAGCCCAGGGACGGAGATGTCCACAACTGAAGTTCTCCTCCTCTCCAGTGACGCTGATCAGTGGTGTTAAATGGAGGCTGTAGCGGTAACACCAGCTGTGGAGTGCTGGAACCGGCAGGTGAGGTCATGGAGGTGGCAGTGGCGACGTCTTCATGACGAGGACACAGAGTCTGGAGACGTAGCCGAGCTCCTGCTGAAGGATGAACAACGTTCAGTAGACTGTAGCTTTGGCTTTTTAAGCATAAACTACTGACATCACAAATTAGGCTAATGTAGAACTTCAGTACTGAATACTGAATCATGTTTCACACCATACGGTTCACTAGTCTATTCAATAAATCATCATTTTCATTGATTTCTTGTGTTCTTACTACATGAGATGTGTGTGTGGTATCTACACGAGTCTTACAAACCTTCTAAACATCTGTCAGCTGTCACTCCTCTGGACTCCACACGATCTGTAGCTGGTGGTGTCTTCAGCTGTGAGAAGGGACGCTGGACCAGGAACCACCTGAAGTAGCTGGACTTGGAGGGAACTTGGGGTTGGACTGGAGACTTGGGGGGGTCGACAAGCCTAACGGTGGTGGTACCTGTAGTTGAAGGCGCCGCCTCTGCAGTGACCCTGGTTTAGCAGTGAAACAGAGACTGTAGTGGTGACGCCTTCAGCTGCAGGCAGGACTGCTGGCGCAGCTACAAAGGCTGTAGCCGTGGTGTCGTCAGCTTTGAGCAGGAGCTGCTGACGCCTGATGTTGGGAGCAGGACCACCAGGCTGCAAGAACGACCTTCTTCTGCTGCGAGAGAACCCCTTTCTGACTGAGCACAACTTCTGTATTAACTCAACAACAACAGGCCAACATTTAATAACATATAATAATAAGATAATATAAGTTTATACATAATGTAATGTATTGCAGTTATCCTTCAAACACAAGGAGATGCACCAGAGTGGTGGAACCTTCACTGCCCCACAAGCTGGGGCACTGGAATAGTGCCACCATGTGGATTGGTAGGGTCGGTGCCTGGACATGAAGACTGCAGTGGTGATTTCCAACCTACATACTGACCTGTGCTGTAAGATGAATGGGCATCTTTGGCTGTGAGGAGGATCTTCTGTTTTGTAATATCTTAATATGAAAAATATTAAAGTATCAATACTAAAAAAGAAAATACCTGTATATTTACATAGTTAAACTTGGGCTTAATGCACAATATTAACAGTACAATTAGACCAATTTAACACACTATGGATTATTAATATTTCAATACATTTGATCCACCAGTGTATACAGTCCACAAATTGAAATGAAGCTGCAAATGTAGAGCTCTTAACCTTTAGCTTTGCTCTTAAGTGTTATATGTTAACTTCAGTGTTCTGGTTAAATATAACTTACTGAAACTGGTGCAGGAAGGAAGGACACTGGAGCGGAACCACCTGGAGTAGCTGAACTTGGGACCTACTGGGGCTGGACTGGGGATTTGTGGGGTTAACAAGTCTAATGGTGATGAAACCGGCAGCTGAAAGAACCGCCTCTGCAGTGACCCTGGTTTAGCAGTGAAACAGAGACTGTAGTGGTGACGCCTTCAGCCGCAGGCAGGAGTGCTGGCCCAGAAACACCTTTACTCCCCCACAAGCTGGGGCACTGGAATAGTGCCACCATGTGGAGTGGTAGGGTCGGTGGCTGTTGGGATAGACTCTGCTGCGAGCTTGATGGTGGTGATGCCTGCAGTTCAGTTCAAGACACCACCACCTCAAGACCACCACAGGAACTGCTGCAAGCCTAACGTGGATGATGCCCACAGTTGAAGACACCACCCCTCCAGTGACCCTGGTTGCTAATGTGAAACAGAGACTGAAGTGGTGACGCCTTCAGCTGTGAGCAGGAAGCTCTACAGCGCTGGTACTCCAGGCCTGGACATGAAGACTGCAGTGATGATGTCCAACCTACACCTGTGCTAGAAGATGGATGGGCAAAGACTCTGCTGCGAGCCTAATGGGGGCGATCTCTGGGAACAGAGACTATAGTGGCGACACCTTCAGTCGTGGGCAGGAGTTTGCTGGTGCAGGTATGAAGGCTGTAGTGGTGGCACCTACAGACGCTGCAAGATGAACAGCCCTCTTTTGCTGCAAGGAGAATTCTTTCTGACTGAGGACGTTCAGAACTTCACATAATGTTTTAATATTCAAACAGACTCACCAAACCAAGTTAGAGTAATGCTAATATCCTTAAACAACCAGTAGATGCACTTAAGCAGTGAAAACTGGTGCAAGCTGAGGTCACTGCGCCACCATCTGGAGAGGCAGAGGCTCTGAGGAAAGACATGAAGACCACAGGAACTGCTGCAAGCCTAACGTGGGTGATGCCCAGAGTTGAAGACACCACCTCTCCAGTGACCCTGGTTGTTAATACGAAACAGAGACTGAAGTGGTGACGCCTTCAGCTGTGAGCAGGAGCTCTACAGTGCTGGTACCTCCAGGCCTGGACATGAAGGCTGTAGTGGTGATGTTTTCAGATAAGGGCTGCCTACCTACCTGCTTACCTTGGCTCTAAGATGAACGACTATCTTGGGCTGTGAGGAGCATCCTTGTTAATCAAATACATTGATAACTATTTACACATTTTGTGTAGTCAATATTTCAACACATGCTCCACAAGTACATTCAGTCCATGGACAGAAATTCAGCAGCAAATGTACAGCTTTGCTATTAAATACTTTATATTAGCTTTCTCAATAAATATAACATACCGTCTATTGAAGGAGCAGCAAAAGGAATACAACATATTGACATATCAATAACAATTAAAACTTTAAGAACTACAGTGCATTTAAAAAACATTACATAACAATAAAAGTACAGAAATAGCCAATGCAAGATACAGCAGGCAGTGAAGGCACCGTTTTTAAATTTGATGATATTCCAAATCAGTCGAATGGTCCAAATCCAAGGATGCTGAAGGCTCCAGGCTCCTCAAGAGCTTGCTTGAAAATGCTGCCTCTCTAGAGCTCCTGCAGCTGGAAATGATACCACTCTGGTGCCCCTACTTTTTAAAAGTCCCACCAAAGAAGTGTACCTGCTGCTCTAGTAGGTTAGTGCTACTGTTTCTGTGTCCACAACTGAAGGCCCACTCCATTGCACCTTTTAACTGGTGCAGGTGTTGTTGTTCCAATGACATCACCACTGCAGTTTCTATGCCTGTTCCTAAAAGTGCCATCACCCTGAAGATTTTCCTCAAGACAGCATGTGCTGCTGCTTCTGCTCACAACTGAAGGCTTTGCCTCTGGTCTCCATGCTTGTGACTGAAGGTACCCAGTACCTGCCACTCCTGATGTCTGCCACCGATGACTTGAAATCCTTCCTGAAGCCTCCACTTTACTACAGGTTACGTGACTGCATATGGTGGCCCCTGTGATCCTGCTTTGCTGATAGCAAAAGGGTCCAAGGTTGGGTGGTAACAGTGCCACACCACTCCATTCACAGTCTCCATATACATACCTGTAGGCAACATGACCATTTCAGAAGTCCTGTTGAATACTGGAAACACATCAACAGCCTGAAGGTACTGCTGCTGTAGATGTCCTGTACATAACTGTAGGCATCAATGCTGCACCACTTTCTGTGCCTGAAGCTGAAGATAGCACCACTTCAGCACACAGTCACACTACTACTGTGGTGTCCGGGCTGGTGCTTGAAGGCACCACAACTCCAGTGCCTCAACTGTGGCTGAAGACATCATCACTTGAAAATTAGAACCAACTAATGAAGACCTTACCTTCACCTCTAATCTGAGCGGAGGAGCCAGCTACAAGAATGTATGCATGTCATCAAGACCAGGCAATTGCCAGTGGTCCAGATTGACATGGGGACAGAGAAAATTGTTGGAAAAACAAAGCCAGGACACACGTCCCTCAATAAGCAGATATGATGGCCTGAAACTTGATGGCAGACGTAGCTTGATGCTGTCCAAATACTGGACCCTCAAAACATACTGTAGTGAAAACAAAGAACCGCTACCTTCAGATAATATATGATCATCTGGACACGCCTGAGAAAATGAACATGAGACTGCATAGTCCCAACATAGAGTAACTCAGGACAACGGCCATGCCACACAGATCAAAGATGCTGACTAATGACTCCTACTGAATGACGGCCATCCTGAATCACTGGATCAACTACTAAGAATTGTTGGTCCAAAGATGTCAGGTCCAAAAGAATTCCTTCAGAAGTCTGGAAGACAATAGGTTGACAAGGGGCTGAGAGCCTCGCAAGCTCTTCAACCACACCATCCTCGATGACAGCGCACCAGTAACATGGCTGACTAGCACCACTGTTCCCATTTGGAAAAACAAGGTGTTGTCAATGACGCTTCAAATTCCATCCAGGTCCGTGTGCTGGGCCACTCAATCAGCAAATGTGATGGCCTGATGATGCCGACCTGTTCAAAGCCTACTGCTGTCAACATGAAGAGCCAAGATCTCCAGAGGACATATGATAATTCCTGATCCGTGTGCTGTGCCACTCATTGTTGTTTGTCAAATGGGTCCTTGACAGGTGCCTCCGAGCCATTGTCCAAATTTCTCCAATCCTGCTCTTTTTGTGAAGGCTTTTAGCAGCGATGCAATCCACGCTGCCCACTTACTTCTGGAGAAGCATTTGTCCAACAATAGTTCTCAAATCTGGAAAAGGCTTTCAACCTAGTCTATATAAGCTTATCTGGAGACCGCTCAAAATCCATGGTGTCCTATAAGCCTATGCGCAGTGGTTGTAACTGCTACAGTGAAACATCTCAAGCATGGTCCAATGCCCAGCAGGAATTCCACCACCTTCCCCATCAACGTTGGAGTACATCAAGGATCCACCCGTTCGCCACTATTATTCATCCTGTCCATGAAAATGGCAACGGCAGATGTCCCAAACTCCACATCCTTGTTCAAAGATGATGTGATGGTTACTAACTAATCCTGCCAGGACCTTTAAGACCACATATGAAAATGATAATATGGGCTGGATAAAAATGGCATGCGACTCAACATCGAATCCCTCAAACAGCCCATAGACCAATGGCACCATCTGTATTGAAGGCCAAGACCTCATCAAAACAATCCAGTTCAAGTACCTTGGCCCCTTGGTGATCTTTCAAGCTGACACATTCACAGGTACCTGAGCCTGAGTTAGAGTTGTGTGGCTAAAAAGACAGCAAGTCACCACTTGTGCCATAAAACGATGCCAGTCCAACTAAAGGTGAGGATCTACAAGACCTCTGTTCAGCCAGTTGCACTCTATGAATCTGAATGCTGGCCAGTCTCCACCAAGCATGAACAAACTCTCCATGGGATGGAGATGAAGATGCTGGGGTGGTCACTGAGATGGTTGGATCTCATAATGAATGTTGACATGGCTCCTGTGGGTCGAGAAAAAAGTTCTGGGTAATGCCAATTACTCAGAAGATGCAGGAGATGGTATGGCCATGTCAAGCAAAACAAGGAGAACTCGATAGGCCGGACAGCCCTCTGATATGACTCGAGGAGCCCACCACAAGGCTGACCAGAGAAACTCGATCGAGTTACCAGGAGTCGGTCGGGTGTTGCCCCAGAAAATACCCTTGACCGAAAGAGATGGTAGACGATGTTCAGTTTTGAGGACCCTGAACTAGTGCCGGGAATAACGTCAGGAACGTAGAAGAAGAAGAAGATTTGGACCTCAAACTGTAAATGAAACTGTGTAGCCCATGAAATTGATCCGAATCGCGTCCAGTATAGGTCACCATCCATATTAATTCTGACTAATATGAACTTTTATCCTTAGTGTCGATATTTAGCTTCACGGCATATTTGTAGAAATGAATCCGTTGAGTTTCCTACTTGTCCCGTTTGGTCGTGTTCGTCCTGTATCTTGGCTCCCATTTCTCTGATTAGTCCTGTCCTTAGTTTGTAAAATCCCTCCAATTAATTTTTGTTCCCTCGATGCCGTTTGAAGAATTAAATAAAGTCTTCTTCTTCCCTTCCATCACTGTTCTCCCGTTGGGTCCACCGCATTCCTCAGGTCGGCGAAGACATCTGCAAAAAACTGGGGGTCGTTGTTGATCTGCAGCATCTTGCCACTCATGCGGTGGATGATGTCCAGCGTCCGCTTCCAGAAGGCCCCTCTGTCCTGCTCCACGAGGAAGGGCATGGCAGGGTAGCTGATCTCATGGCCGATGTAGGCGTACGCCACGTAGAAGCAGGTGAGCACCCACGGCCTGCAGTTCCTTCATGCTGGATACCTCCGCTGAGACGGTGTCTCTGCACAGCATGTACAGGAAGACCACGCTGCCTGGTCCGATGAAGCGGTGACGCTGGCGTTGGCCGAGAAAAAGGACAACGTCTACGAAGTTGAGCCACATCGGAGGGTCCTCAGGAGAAAGGTCCTCGATCAGGCAGCAACGGCGGCACAAGAATTCACCCAGCAACACGAGGAGCCTCATCGGTGGAGGCGTCCTTGAGCACCATCTCGTGCGCGCTGGTGGTCTGGTCTGAGAGGACATCTGTGTTGAAGGGTATGGAGCTGGCAGATGGTCCAGGAGCTTCCAAAGAAGAGCCGCCACCAGGCTGGTGTTTGGTGGTGATGGTAGGCACGGTAACTCCTTCCAGCTTAGTTCCAGAAGCAAGATCCAGGATCTTGCTAAACGCTGAAATGAGTCAGTAGCTGCGGGGAAGGTTTTATAAGAGCTGCTTTTAGACACATGACTTTAAAAAGGAGTTCAAATCTGATGTAGTCAGTCAGCAGTAACTCAACTCAGACCTCCTGATGTGAGCTAGTATGTGGAACGTTGTTAAGAGAGCATCAGAACAAAGTTCAAACCACACACTGTGATTAGTATTAAATATTAATGAGCTTTATTATACATTACATAAACATTCTGTACGTATTCTATACATACACGTTATTTAAGATAGACCTTTTCTGAAGCTTCAGGATCTCAAAACATCTCACACCATCACAAGCCAACATAATAGTAATTCATATATATATATATATATATATATATATATAAAACGTGTGTGAGGATAAATAATAACTATTACTAACTAATGTATTCATGTTTCTGCAGCTTAAAGGGAAACTCAGCAGAGTTTTTAAAATTCCTACATAATTCAGTGTGTAAGATGTAAACAGAGTCATTCAGAGTGGTTTGGTGTTAAAGGGAAACTTACTGACTCAGATATTGTTTACAGTGTTGGTGAAGGGAACCAGAGGTCACTATGTCTACAACACAAATATACACATTGTATTCACCATCAACCCCACCAGTGAACCTACACGTGATGATGATAAAATAGTAGTGCATCAGACTTATTGGGCATTCATAGCCTTAAAGGTGGACGTCTGGTTCCATTCACTACCACTGTGACTCTAGATCACCATGGTCATCATGTCTATCCCACAATTGTATCTGCTATCCACAGTGACCAGTGAAGCTACACGTGTGAGTTTTCTTTAAGGACCACCTGCCTCATATCCCACCCCCCTACACGTATCCCTTCACCATGAGTGTGGCCAACATCTTGACTCTGTTTACATCTTTAATGATGCAGAGAAACGAGTGGAAGCTCCTGGTTATGGATCTACAGCTGGATCAGATCACAGCACTGCAAACCCAGAATGTTCTGATAGTCAGTAGACGACTGTGAGGTGACGTCTCGACTGTGTCTTCTTTGTATACAGGGTGAAGAGCTCGGAGGCCTCGGTAGGAGCTTAAGCAGCCCAGCGACAGAGATGTCCACAACTGAAGTTCTCCTCCTCTCCAGTGACGCTGATCAGTGGTGTTAAACGGACACTGTAGTGGTGACACCAGCTGTGGAGTGCTGGAACCGGCAGGTGAGGTCATGGAGGTGGCAGTGGTGACGTCTTCATGACGAGGACACAGAGTCTGGAGACGTAGTGGAGCACCTGCTGAAGGATGAACAACTTTCAGTAGACTGTAGCTTTGGCTTTTTTAAGCATAAACTACTGACATCACAAATTAGGCTAATGTAGAACTTCAGTACTGAATACTGAATCATGTTTCACACCATACGGTTCACTAGTCTATTCAATAAATGATCATTTTCATTCATATCTTGTGTTCTTACTACATGAGATGTGTGTGTTGTATCTACACAAGTGTCACAAACCTTCTAAACATCTGCAGCTGTCGCTCCTCTGGACTCCACACGGTCTGCAGCTGGTGGTGTCTTTAGCTGTGAGAAGGGACGCTGGACCAGGAACCACCTGAAGTAGCTGGACTTGGAGGGAACTTGGGGTTGGACTGGAGACTTGGGGGAGTCGACAAGCCTAACGGTGGTGGTACCTGTAGTTGAAGGCGCCTCTGCAGTAACCCTGGTTTAGCAGTGAAACAGAGACTGTAGTGGTGACGCCTTCAGCCGCAGGCAGGACTGCTGGCGCAGCTACAAAGGCTGTAGCCGTGGTGTCGTCAGCTTTGGGCAGGAGCTGCTGACGCCTGATGTTGGGAGCAGGACCACCTGGCTGCAAGAACGACCTTCTTCTGCTGCGAGAGAACCCCTTTCTGACTGAGCACGACTTCTGTATTAACTCAACAACAACAGGCCAACATTTAATAACATATAATAATATGATAATATAAGTTTATACATAATGTAATGTATTGCAGTTATCCTTCAAACACAAGGAGATGCACCAGAGTGGTGGAACCTTCACTGCCCTACAAGCTGGGGCACTGGAATAGTGCCACCATGTGGATTGGTAGGGTCGTGGCTGTTGAGATAGACTCTGCTGCGAGCCTGACGATGGTGATGCCTGCAGTTCAGTTCAATACACCACTTCTGCAATGAGGCTGTGGGCAGGAGCTCTAGATTGCTAGGACAGGTACAAGGGCTGTAATGGTGACACCTGTGCAAGCTGGGTCACTGCACCACCGTCTGGAGTGGGAGGGGCTGTGAGGAAAGACTACCACAGGAACTGCTGCAAGCCTAACGTGGGTGATGCCCACAGTTGAAGACACCACCTCTCCAGTGACCCTGGTTGCTAATGTGAAACAGAGACTGAAGTGGTGACGCCTTCAGCTGTGAGCAGGAGCTCTACAGCGCTGGTACCTCCAGGCCTGGACATGAAGACTGCAGTGGTGATGTCCAACCTACATACTTACCTGTGCTGTAAGATGAATGGGCATCTTTGGCTGTGAGGAGGATCTTCTGTTTTGTAATATTTTAATATGAAAAATATTAAAGTATCAATACTAAAAAAGAAAATACCTGTATATTTACATAGTTAAACTTGGGCTGGTTTAATGCACAACATTAACAGTACAATTAGACCAATTTAACACACTATGGATTATTAATATTTCAATACATTTGATCCACCAGTGTATACAGTCCACAGATTGAAATTAGGCTGCAAATGTAGAGCTCTTAACCTTTAGCTTTGCTCTTAAGTGTTATATGTTAACTTCAGTGTTCTGGTTAAATATAACTTACTGAAACTGGTGCAGGAAGCAAGGACACTGGAGCGGAACAACCTGGAGTAGCTGGACTTGGGGCCTACTGGGGCTGGACTGGGGATTTGGGGGTTAACAAGTCTAATGGTGATGAAACCGGCAGCTAAAAGAACCGCCTCTGCAGTGACCCTGGTTTAGCAGTGAAACAGAGACTGTAGTGGTGACGCCTTCAGCCGCAGGCAGGAGTGCTGACCCAGAAACACCTTCACTCCCCCACAAGCTGGGGCACTGGAATAGTGCCACCATGTGGAGTGGCAGGGTCGGTGGCTGTTGGGATAGACTCTGCTGCAAGGCTGACGGTGGTGATGCCTGCAGTTCAGTTCAAGACACCACCACCTCAAGACCACCACAGGAACTGCTGCAAGCCTAACATGGATGATGCCCACAGTTGATGACACCACCCCTCCAGTGACCCTGGTTGCTAATGTGAAACAGAGACTGAAGTGGTGACGCCTTCAGCTGTGAGCAGGAGCTCTACAGCGCTGGTACCTCCAGGCCTGGACATGAAGACTGCAGTGATGATGTCCAACCTACACCTGTGCTAGAAGATGGATGGGCAAAGACTCTGCTGCGAGCCTAATGGGGGCGATCTCTGGGAACAGAGACTATAGTGGCGACACCTTCAGCCGTGGGCAGGAGTTTGCTGGTGCAGGTATGAAGGCTGTAGTGGTGGCACCTACAGACGCTGCAAGATGAACAGCCCTCTTTTGCTGCGAGGAGAATTCTTTCTGACTGAGGACGTTCAGAACTTCACATAATGTTTTAATATTCAAACAGACTCACCAAACCAAGTTAGAGTAATGAAAATATCCTTAAACCACCAGTAGATGCACTTAAGCAGTGAAAACTGGTGCAAGCTGAGGTCACTGCGCCACCATCTGGAGAGGCAGAGGCTCTGAGGAAAGACATGAAGACCACAGGAACTGCTGCAAGCCTAACGTGGGTGATGCCCACAGTTGAAGACACAACCTCTCCAGTGACCCTGGTTGTTAATACGAAACAGAGACTGAAGTGGTGACGCCTTCAGCTGTGAGCAGGAGCTCTACAGTGCTGGTACCTCCAGGCCTGGACATGAAGGCTGTAGTGGTGATGTCTTCAGATAAGGGCTGCGTACCTACCTGCTTACCTTGGCTCTAAGATGAACGACTATCTTGGGCTGTGAGGAGCATCCTTGTTAATCAAATACATTGATAACTATTTACACATTTTGTGTAGTCAATATTTCAACACATGCTCCACAAGTACATTCAGTCCATGGACAGAAATTCAGCAGCAAATGTACAGCTTTGCTATTAAATACTTTATATTAGCTTTCTCAATAAATATAACATACCGTCTATTGAAGGAGCAGCAAAAGGAATACAACATATTGACATATCAATAACAATTAAAACTTTAAGAACCTACAGTGCATTTAAAAAACATTACATAACAATAAAAGTACAGAAATAGCCAATGCAAGATACAGCAGGCAGTGAAGACACCGTTTTTAAATTTGATGATATTCCAAATCAGTCGAATGGTCCAAATCCAAGGATGCTGAAGGCTCCAGGCTCCTCAAGAGCTTGCTTGAAAATGCTGCCTCTCTAGAGCTCCTGCAGCTGGAAATGATACCACTCTGGTGCCCCTACTTTTTAAAAGTCCCACCAAAGAAGTGTACCTGCTGCTCTAGTAGGTTAGTGCTACTGTTTCTGTGTCCACAACTGAAGGCCCACTCCATTGCACCTTTTAACTGGTGTGGATGCTGTTGTTCCAATGACATCACCACTGCAGTTTCTATGCCTGTTCCTAAAAGTGCCATCACCCTGAAGATTTTCCTCAAGACAGCATGTGCTGCTGCTTCTGCTCACAACTGAAGGCTTTGCCTCTGGTCTCCATGCTTGTGACTGAAGGTACCCAGTACCTGCCACTCCTGATGTCTGCCACCGATGACTTGAAATCCTTCCTGATGCCTCCACTTTACTACAGGTTACGTGACTGCATATGGTGGCCCCTGTGATCCTGCTTTGCTGATAGCAAAAGGGTCCAACGTTGGGTGGTAACAGTGCCACACCACTCCATTCACAGTCTCCATATACATACCTGTAGGCAACATGACCATTTCAGAAGTCCTGTTGAATACTGAAAACACATCAACAGCCTGAAGGTACTGCTGCTGTAGATGTCCTGTACATAACTGTAGGCATCAATGCTGCACCACTTTCTGTGCCTGAAGCTGAAGATAGCACCACTTCAGCACACAGTCACACTACTACTGTGGTGTCCGGGCTGGTGCTTGAAGGCACCACAACTCCAGTGCCTCAACTGTGGCTGAAGACATCATCACTTGAAAATTAGAACCAACTAATGAAGACCTTACCTTCACCTCTAATCTGAGCGGAGGAGCCAGCTACAAGAATGTATGCATGTCATCAAGACCAGGCAATTGCCAGTGGTCCAGATTGACATGGGGACAGAGAAAATTGTTGGAAAAACAAAGCCAGGACACACGTCCCTCAATAAGCAGATATGATGGCCTGAAACTTGATGGCAGACGTAGCTTGATGCTGTCCAAATACTGGACCCTCAAAACATACTGTAGTGAAAACAAAGAACCGCTACCTCCAGATAATATATGATCATCTGGACACGCCTGAGAAAATGAACATGAGACTGCATAGTCCCAACATAGAGTAACTCAGGACAATGGCCATGACACACAGATCAAAGATGCTGACTAATGACTCCTACTGAATGACGGCCATCCTGAATCACTGGATCAACTACTAAGAATTGTTGGTCCAAAGATGTCAGGTCCAAAAGAATTCCTTCAGAAGTCTGGAAGACAATAGGTTGACAAGGGGCTGAGAGCCTCGCAAGCTCTTCAACCACACCATCCTCGATGACAGCGCACCAGTAACATGGCTGACTAGCACCACTGTTCCCATTTGGAAAAACAAGGTGTTGTCAATGACGCTTCAAATTCCATCCAGGTCCGTGTGCTGGGCCACTCAATCAGCAAATGTGATGGCCTGATGATGCCGACCTGTTCAAAGCCTACTGCTGTCAACATGAAGAGCCAAGATCTCCAGAGGACATATGATAATTCCTGATCCGTGTGCTGTGCCACTCATTGTTGTTTGTCAAATGGGTCCTTGACAGCTGCCTCCGAGCCATTGTCCAAATTTCTCCAATCCTGCTCTTTTTGTAAAGGCTTTTAGCAGCGATGCAATCCACGCTGCCCACTTACTTCTGGAGAAGCATTTGTCCAACAATAGTTCTCAAATCTGGAAAAGGCTTTCAACCTAGTCCTATATAAGCTTATCTGGAGACCGCTCAAAATCCATGGTGTCCTATAAGCCTATGCGCAGTGGATGTAACTGCTACAGTGAAACATCTCAAGCATGGTCCAATGCCCAGCAGGAATTCCACCACCTTCCCCCATCAACGTTGGAGTACATCAAGGATCCACCCGTTCGCCACTATTATTCATCCTGTCCATGAAAATGGCAACGGCAGATGTCCAAACTCCACATCCTTGTTCAAAGATGATGTGATGGTTACTAACTAATCCTGCCAGGACCTTTAAGACCACATATGAAAATGATAATATGGGCTGGATAAAAATGGCATGCGACTCAACATCGAATCCCTCAAACAGCCCATAGACCAATGGCACCATCTGTATTGAAGGCCAAGACCTCATCAAAACAATCCAGTTCAAGTACCTTGGCCCCTTGGTGATCTTTCAAGCTGACACATTCACAGGTACCTGAGCCTGAGTTAGAGTTGTGTGGCTAAAAAGACAGCAAGTCACCACTTGTGCCATAAAACGATGCCAGTCCAACTAAAGGTGAGGATCTACAAGACCTCTGTTCAGCCAGTTGCACTCTATGAATCTGAATGCTGGCCAGTCTCCACCAAGCATGAACAAACTCTCCATGGGATGGAGATGAAGATGCTGGGGTGGTCACTGAGATGGTTGGATCTCGTAATGAATGTTGACATGGCTCCTGTGGGTCGAGAAAAAAGTTCTGGGTAATGACAATTACTCAGAAGATGCAGGAGATGGTATGGCCATGTCAAGCAAAACAAGGAGAACTCGATAGGCCGGACAGCCCTCTGATATGACTCGAGGAGCCACCACAAGGCTGACCAGAGAAACTCGATCGAGTTACAGGAGTCGGTCGGGTGTTGCCCCAGAAAATACCCTTGACCGAAAGAGATGGTAGACGATGTTCAGTTTTGAGGACCCTGAACTAGTGCGGGAATAACGTCAGGAACGTAGAAGAAGAAGAAGATTTGGACCTCAAGCTGTAAATCAAACTGTGTAGCCCATGAAATTGATCCGAATCGCGTTCAGTATAGGTCACCATCCATATTAATTCTGACTAATATGAACTTTTATCCTGAGTGTCGATATTTAGCGTCACGGCATATTTGTAGAAATGAATCCGTTGAGTTTCCTACTTGTCCCGTTTGGTCGTGTTCGTCCTGTATCTTGGCTCCCATTTCTCTGATTAGTCCTGTCCTTAGTTTGTAAAATCCCTCCAATTAATTTTTGTTCCCTCGATGCCGTTTGAAGAATTAAATAAAGTCTTCTTCTTCCCTTCCATCACTGTTCTCCCGTTGGGTCCACCGCATTCCTCAGGTCGGCGAAGACATCTGCAAAAAACTGGGGGTCGTTGTTGATCTGCAGCATCTTGCCACTCATGCGGTGGATGATGTCCAGCGTCCGCTTCCAGAAGGCCCCTCTGTCCTGCTCCACGAGGAAGGGCATGGCAGGGTAGCTGATCTCATGGCCGATGTAGGCGTACGCCACGTAGAAGCAGGTGAGCACCACGGCCTGCAGTTCCTTCATGCTGGATACCTCCGCTGAGACGGTGTCTCTGCACAGCATGTACAGGAAGACCACGCTGCCTGGTCCGATGAAGCGGTGACGCTGGCGTTGGCCGAGAAAAAGGACAACGTCTACGAAGTTGAGCCACATCGGAGGGTCCTCAGGAGAAAGGTCCTCGATCAGGCAGCAACGGCGGCACAAGAATTCACCCAGCAACACGAGGAGCTCATCGGTGGAGGCGTCCTTGAGCACCATCTCGTGCGCGCTGGTGGTCTGGTCTGAGAGGACATCTGTGTTGAAGGGTATGGAGCTGGCAGATGGTCCAGGAGCTTCCAAAGAAGAGCCGCCACCAGGCTGGTGTTTGGTGGTGATGGTAGGCACGGTAACTCCTTCCAGCTTAGTTCCAGAAGCAAGATCCAGGATCTTCTTCTTCCCTTCGGTCATCGTTCTCCCAACATGGTCCGCTGCATTCCTCAGGTCGGCGAAGACATCTGCAAACAACTGGGGGTCGTTGTTGATCTGCAGCATCTTGCCACTCATGCGGTCGATGATGCCCAGCGTCCGCTTCCAGAAGGCCCCTCTGTCCTGCTCCACTAGGAAGGGCACGGCTGGGTAGCTGATCTCATGGCCGATGTAGGCGTACGCCACGTAGAAGCAGGTGAGCACCACGGCCTGCAGTTCCCTCATGCTGGAAACCTCCGCTGAGACGGTGTCCCTGCACAGCATGTACAGGAAGACCACGCTGCCTGGTCCGATGAAGCGGTGACGCTGGCGTCCTCTGACGTAGAGGGACATGTCCACGTTGCTGAGCCACATCGGAGGGTCCTCAGGAGAAAGGTCCTCGACGAGGCTGCAACGACGGCACAAGAATTCACCCAGCAACACGAGGAGCTCATGGGTGGAGGCGTCCTTGAGCACCATCTCGTGCGCGCTGGTGGTCTGGTCTGAGCAGACGTCCGCGTTGAAGCGTGTGGAGCTGGTGGATGGGCCAGGAGCTTCTGAAGAAGGGCCGGTACGCTCGGTAACTCCGTCCAGCTGGTGTACAGGAGCGAGATCCATGATCTTCCTTCTCTTGGCTGAAAGAGCTTCCGGCGAGAGAACGCGAGCGCGTCGCTTCTCGGCCCTGGTCCTCTTCTCCTCCTGACCAGGTGATGAGCGGAGGTGGCTCATGGTCCTGTCCTCCTCTGTGATGTGTGGATTGAGTGTTGATGAGTGCTAGTGGAGTAGAATGAAGTGGGGTAAAGTGAAAATGGTAGCTGAGGAGATAAAAAACAGATAAATATGTTACATCTTTCCTGAAATATCAGTCTGGAATTCTGGTCAGTCTGTATTTTCAGTTGTATGAAGCGAAGGGGTCACACAGTTACACACATCACTACGTTAAGAAAATCAACAACGTTCTGTATATACGAACAAATATAGAGAAAAATAGAAACCGTGACAAAACATGCACTGATACAGGAATTCTGGACCAACGCAGACATACTGTACTTAACACAGCGTCACTCTCCAAAGAAAAACATGTGACACCATGTACTATGTTTATTTTAATTTTTCTATATTATTTGAACTTGACAGCTGCTCTTTATACCCTGTTAAAATTCATTTTCATTCAAAATTTCATGATGAACCGACCAATAGAAATGCTTCAAAATAGCTTTGGAAAAATTCTGGTTCCATTGACTTACATTGAAAGTAAAGACAGTTTTTGTCTTCTCCTGTATAGTTAATATTTTAAAGATACTTGTGATTCACTCACAGAAACAAGTATCTCTAAAGCGACAACTTTACAGGAGAGGCTGAAAACAGTCTTTACTTTCAATGTAAGTCAATGGAACCAGAATTTTCTCCAAGCTGTTTTGGAGCATTTCTATTGGTCCGTTCATCATAAATTCGTCATACAATGTAAACGACAACAGCTGCATTAAAAGGATGTAGAAAAGTCTTCTTCTGTGAAGACCACAATAAACCAGACGCACCACATCACACAGATTAATATTAGTAATAATATGTATTCTAATAATAAACCTATCAACACTTTCTGTTGAGCTGATTTAGACTACTGAACCATCATATGATGCTGAAGTTGTGCTGGCTGCTTCATTCTGAGGTGGACATCATGTTATGGTCAAGCAGCTTGTGGATATGAGTGGCTACCATGTCGTGTAGCTCCAGTAGAGCTGCATCAGACAAATAACGACAGCTAGGTTTAAAGTGGAGCTGCTAAAACCTCAACAGAGAACAGCTGGTCATCCAGAGAGAGGAACTGAATCAGCTTTGCTGGAACAGCTGCAGCGTTTGGGCTGTTTTTCTCAGAAGGGTTTGATTTCTGAAGGAGCTGATAAGCCGTCTGAGGAGCTGCAGGTTTAAAACTCATCATCCAATATCGGTTTACAATATCAGACAAATCTAAGCTTATCATAACTATTATTATGTTCATCTCTGATTTTAACTCAAATGCAGCTCATTAACACAATTATTATATTAATGTACTGAAATACATGCAGGCCTTTCCAAAGCGCCTATACAGCTGAACAGCAGATCAGATTCCTTATAGAGTTCTAAACACTCAACTGAACCAGTAAACAGATCAATCATAACACTTAAACCAGCATTAACACTTAAACCAGAACTAACACTTAAATCACTACTAACACTTAAACCAGCATTAACACTTAAATCAGCACTAAAACTTAAACCAGCACTAACACTTAAATCAACACTAACACTTAAACCAGTACTAAAACTTAAATCACAACGAATCCTTAAATCAGTGGTAAAACTAAAATCAAAACACTTAAATCAGCACACTTCGAAAATTTAGAAAATTCAAGAAATGGGTGGAATTTCCCTTTAAACTCAATCAAAACCTTTTATTATAAAGCAACCGTCCACTAGAAACATGATGACCCTCGTGAAGCCCAGTGACGAGACTATCTCTAGTTTGAGATCAGACAGCGGAGACGTACAGAACATCTTAAACAGAAAAGACACCAGAAAGCTCAGAAACCCAAACTGTCAATCATCCTGAAGGCTAAAGCATGCTGCCACAGCGGGCGTGAGAAACGTTCATGGAGCATTTAGATCTTACCTTTGATGGCTTGTGTGCAGAAACAGACAGAAGACATTCACATTTACATTTGGACACAGTTCATTCAGAAATCTCAGTAAAAGAACATCATCAGAACCAAATTCACAAAGCAGTGAGAAGAACCATGTAGCTGAGAACCAGAGAACAGCTCCTTCTGATCCACCAGGACTTCCAGTGATGCTCTGATAGAGAACCCAGAGCTGGAGCTAATGGTGGCTAGAAATGAAGTGATTGGAGGACTAAGAAAGAAAACTGTAGTAAAATCATCAACACTTAAATCAGCACCAACACTTAAATAAACATTAACACTTAAATCAGAAATAACACTTAAATAAACACTAACACTTAAATCAGAACTAACACTTAAATCAGAACTAACACTTAAATCAGTACTAACACTTAAATCAGAACTAACACTTAAATCAGAACTAACACTTAAATCAGAACTAACACTTAAATAAACACTAACACTTAAATCAGAACTAACACTTAAATCAGAACTAACACTTAAATCAGTACTAACACTTAAATCAGAACTAACACTTAAATCAGTACTAATACTTAAATAAACACTAACACTTAAATCAGAACTAACAATTAAATAAACACTAACAATTAAATAAACACTAACACTTAAATAAACATCAACACTTAAATAAACATTAACACTTAAATCAGAACTAACACTTAAATCAGCACCAACACTTAAATCAGCACTAACACTTAAATCAGCACCAACACTTAAATCAGCACCAACACTTAAATCAGCACTAACACTTAAATCAGAACTAACACTTAAATCAGCACTAACACTTTAATCAGTACTAACACTTAAATCACCACCAACACTTAAATCAGCACTAACACTTAAACCAACGCTAACACTTAAATCAGCACCAACACTTAAATCAGCACTAACACTTAAATCAGCACACTTAAATCAGCACTAACACTTAAATCAGCACACTTAAATCAGCACTAACACTTAAATCAGCACACTTAAATCAGCACTAACACCTAAACCAGCACACTTAAATCAACATACTTAAATCAGCACTAACACTTAAATCAGTACACATAAACCAGCACACTTAAATCAACATACTTAAATCAGCACTAACACTTAAATAAGCACTAACACTTCAATCAGTACTAACACTTAAATAAGCACTAACACAAATCAGAACTAACACTTAAATCAGTACTAACACTTAAATCAGTACTAACACTTAAATCACCACTAACAATTAAATCAGAACTAACACTTAAATCAGAACTAACACTTAAATCAGTACTAACACTTAAATCAGCACTAACACTTAAATCAGTACTAACACTTAAATCAGTACTAACACTTAAATCAGTACTAACACTTAAATCAGCACTAACACTTAAATTCAATATTAATTGTGTACATACACATCATATATAAAATACTGTTTATATATTAAATATTGTTCCTATTTAAAGAAACACAAGCATCTCTCTCTCTCTCTCCCTCTCTCTCTCTCCCTCTCTCTCTCTCTCTCCCTCTCTCTCTCTCTCTCTCTCTCCCTCTCTCTCCCTCTCTCTCTCTCTCTCTCCCTCTCTCTCTCTCTGTCTCTCTCTCTCTCTCTCTCTCTCTCTCTCTTCTACACCCCCCCTCCACCCCAGTCCCCGTATGTAGGAGTGTGTGAGATGTTCTGAATAAGTGTGTGTGACGTCAACGCGGTTTTTCATGCTTTGGGCCCTTTAATACGCTTCATCTGCCCCGAGTTACTGAGAAGCTCCACAGGATCCCGTTTATTGTGGACTGTGTGCTTAGCGCCCCCTGGTGTCTGACCGATCACACGACACTCAGTACTGAGAAACTGGACCAGCTTCAAGTTCAGCCTCGTTTCCAGATTTACCGAAGACCTCCATCAGCGCCGTTCAGCGCGTGCAGTACCGAATAACTTCACGACCTGTTCGGGATTCGATCTGATTTAATCTGGCGGGTTTAATCTGCTCCAGATCTGCTCGTGAGTGAGTTTAGTGATGATACAGGTGTGTTTCTGAGCGCAGCTGAATAATCCAGCCCAGGTGAGGCGATTAGTCGATTGTTCATATTCGAATTAGTCCTCAGGCTGGGTGTCGGAGCAGAGCGGAGTGGAAATGAGCTGAATGGAGGAGAGAAAGGAGTGAAGGACGCTGGAAAGAGAGCAGACCTGCGCTGGACACTCACCTGGATCTGCTGTGAGGAGCTGGAGGTGGAAGTTCTGCTGAGTTTAGGAGAAAAGTTCAGAGTTGTGTGGAGTCGCTGCTGAGTTTGTTTGGGTTTTCGCTGGTCTGAACGCTGAGGCGATGTTGCCACGGAAACCATGACGTTCAAGATCGAGAGTGAACAGATAAACAATAAACGAAATATTTATTAATTTATAGATTATTAATTGTACATTTTAAGTTTTTTTCTTTTTAACATTTGTATCTAAAATTAGTTTCAAATAACAATAAACAATGTGTAATAAATACATAATAAAATTGTATAATACTTATTTTTTTCGATTTAGAGAATTTAATTACTTTCAGACAGTTTTATTCTAACAATAAACAACTTACACATACAATTCTGATAACAGTGTTTAATATTTTAATCTTTTGATCCTTATTTCATACAATATCTATATGGAACAATACAAGTGCATGTCATGTTTATATATATGGGATTAAATAAGAACTGTTTTAATTTAAAATGTATTATAAGATTAAACCTATATATATGAAGCTCTCTACGCTCCGTTCTTCAACTGATCTGAAGACCACATGAAGTTTGGAGGTGTGCAGTGATGGAGTTGGATACTTTCTGTGTTAATGAGTAATTACTTAATACATACTAATACTTAATACTTACTTAATACTTACTTAATACATTTATTAACCCTTTCCAAGCTTCTCCTAAACAACCCAGTATTATTTACAGTTCTCATCTAATACCTGCTTTGACTGCTCAGTACTTCATTAAGCTAAATCAAGACCTTCACCTACCTGTGTACAGGTAAACTGTCAAACACTACCTTCACCTACCTGTGTACAGGTAAACTGTAACACTACCCTCACCTACCTGTGTACAGGTAAACTCTAACACTACCTTCACCTACCTGTGTACAGATAAATAGTCTAACACTACCTTTACCTACCTGTGTACAGGTAAATTCTAACACTACCTTCACCTACCTGTGTACAGGTAAACTCTAACACTACCTTCACCTACCTGTGTACAGGTAAATAGTCTAACACTACCTTTACCTACCTGTGTACAGGTAAATTCTAACACTACCTTCACCTACCTGTGTACAGGTAAACTGTCTAACACTACCTTCACCTAGCTGTGTACAGGTAAACTGTCTAACACTACCTTCACCTACCTGTGTACAGGTAAACTGTCTAACACTACCTTTACCTACCTGTGTACAGGTAAACTGTCTAACGCTACCTTCACCTGCCTGTGTACAGGTAAACTGTCTAACGCTACCTTCACCTGCCTGTGTACAGGTAAACTGTAACACTACCTTCACCTACCTGTGTACAGGTAAATTCTAACACTACCTTCACCTACCTGTGTACAGGTAAATTCTAACACTACCTTTACCTACCTGTGTACAGGTAAATTCTAACACTACCTTTACCTACCTGTGTACAGGTAAATTCTAACACTACCTTCACCTACCTGTGTATAGGTAAATTCTAACACTACCTTCACCTACCTGTGTATAGGTAAACTGTCTAACACTACCTTCACCTACCTGTGTACAGGTAACCTATCTAACACTACCTTCACCTACCTGTGTACAGGTAAACTGTCTAACGATACCTTCACCTACCTGTGTACAGGTAAACTCTACCACTACCTTCACCTACCTGTGTACAGGTAAACTTTGTAACACTACCTTTACCTACCTGTGTACAGGTAAATTCTAACACTACCTTCACCTACCTGTGTATAGGTAAATTGTAACACTACCTTCACCTACCTGTGTACAGGTAAACTGTCTAACACTACCTTCACCTACCTGTGTACAGGTAAACTGTAACACTACCTTAACCTACCTGTGTACAGGTAAACTGTCTAACACTACCTTCACCTACCTGTGTATAGGTAAACTGTAACACTACCTTCACCTACCTGTGTACAGGTAAACTGTAACACTACCTTCACCTACCTGTGTACAGGTAAACTGTACCACTACCTTCACCTACCTGTATACAGGTAAGCTGTACGTCACTCTAGATAAATGCTGTAACTGTAAATGGAAGAATATATAGTATATTATTTTATTTGCTATTATTATAGAATCTGGATGTTGATGGTAAAATGTGGAAGATCTGAAAATACTAGGTTTTCTTTGGGGACTATTTGAACCTCACAGCGTCCTGCATGTATCCCTCCACCATGAATGGAGTTTAAGACTGAGATCTTCTCTAAACTATCATAAACAGCGTCTCAGAATCAGACAGTGTATTAATAACATCTACTGTAAGAACTTTCTGTGAGGAGTTTTTAGAGGAGGACGTCTGGTTCCATTCACCACCACTGTGAACAGTTCTGACTGTATCTAGAACAGAGTGTTTCATATCAGACACGCTGTACAGGAATGACTTTACGTATTAATTCAAATTCCTTTTTGGGAATTACAGTAGAAAGAACTGATTGGAGAAAAGTTTTATTTAACCAGTAGGTGGCACTGTGGCTGTGTAGGTGTGCAGTGATGGAGTTGGATACTTTCTGTGTTAATGAGTTCTTACTTAATACAGTAAGTAGAGCTTTTACATACGCCAGTGTGTTTATTAACCCTTTCCAAGCTTCTCCTAAACAACCCAGTATTATTATCAGTTCTCATCTAATACCTGCTTTGACTGCTCAGTACTTCATTAAGATAAATCAAGATTTGCTGCTGAAGAACTGATCACATTCATACAATGTCTGGGGCGTCCAGGAGAAATCTGGAACCTAACTTTGTTCTTCAAACTGGATCAAGATCTGATCTACTTCTCTCACAATAACATATTCATGTTACTTTGTATTGTATGTCTGATTATTTACATCTGTTCTAATCAGATCTGCTGTTGCAACAATGTTTCTGTTGTATAAACTGGATCTTACTGGCTTGAACACAGAATGTTACTGTAGAAGTTACAGAACTTCATTATCGTGGACCATCACTCATGTACAAAGTGGCTGTTCTGATTGCTGTCTTTTCTATTGGTTAACACAGTGATGGGATTGGTGGGAGGGGCACTTCTGAGACTTAAAGCTGCAGTACACAATTCTGCAGAACATTCCTTGATATTTGAGCTCCGCCCCAAAACAAACACGCCCCTCCCTTCAGAAGCTCCACCCCCCAAATTCATGGACACACATTCCCAGAGCAAATGAAACTGAACTAGCATAGTTGGCTGTTTAGACCTTCATAGCCAGAAGCCCTTCGTCCCCTGAATAACATTATATACTATAATACTGCATAACACTCTGACCAATCAGAGCACTCCCTTCTGTCCATGTTATAGTGACTGACTCCCACCATCACGTTCATCATGACAGAACAGAAAGCAGTAATCTAAACCAAACACTTTTTAATAGTGAGATCAAGTCCAAATCCAGCGGAAGTGCTTTTCCACATTTTATAGCATCATCTTTGTAGTTCAAAAACATAAACACATAAACAAACACAAGAACTATAGCAGGAAGTAACACTGTAGATAAACACAATATAAAATCACAATAGTAAAATATAATAACACACACACACACACACACACACACACACACACACACACAATATGTAGAATACAGTAATTATCTTAACAAACCATATTACAACATATCAAATACAACATATCAGCTTCTTACTGGAAACCCATACGATACACATACAGGTAAACTGTAACTCTACCTTCACCTACCAGGTCAACTGTATCACCCTCTACTGTAATAACCGTCTGTGAGGGAGCTTTTCAGAGTGTTTCATATCAGACACTCTGTATGTGAATGACTTTACTCAAATTTCACTCCAATTCCTTTTTGGGAATTACAGTAAAAAGAACTGTTTGTCAGAAAGTTTTAATTCAACCAGTAGATGGCACTGTAGCTGTGTAGAAGAAGTTTATAGGCCCAGGACTAGAGTTCTGTTCTGATCTTTACAGTCTGGCTTTGCCTGATTCTAATCCCACCTGCTTCGTCGTCTGAATTAAGTGGGACTCTACAAAACCTACAAAACCCAAAAACACTTCAAAACCCAAAAAACAACGAAAGCAGTTCAACATGTCATCGCGGTCCAAAGTCAAGTCAAGTCAAGTCAATTTTATTTATATAGCGCTTTTTACAACGATGTTGTCTCAAAGCAGCTTTACAGAGTTTTGAAAAGACAGTTATAACATATACCCCCCAGTGAGCAAGCCAGAGGCAACAGTGGCAAGAACACCTCCCTCAGACTGGAGGAAGAAACCTTGGGAGGAACCAGACTCACAAGGGGAGACCCATCCTCCTCTGATCAAAGAGTATTTACAGTTTAAACTAAATACCAAAGAAAGGAGTCTCTGTTTGAAATCTGGATAGCAAAGCTTTAGAAGCTGCACAGATAGAGGCAGTGTATGACTGAGGCAGTCTCTGGCTGAGGCAGTCTATGACTGAGGCAGTCTCTGGCTGAGGCAGTCTATGACTGAGGCAGTCTATGACAGTCTTTATGTAAAGTGGGCGTGAGCTGAAACAGTCCCATCCTATCTCAGTGCTGGTGCATCTGGATGGCACAGTGATGTAACTGAGGGTGTAGCAGTAAATGGACAGGTGAGCTGGCTGGTGATGGTGGGGAGGTTAGCTGGCTGGTGATGGTGGGGTGATGGCCCGATGATCAGTCCTTTAACAGCCTTCAACAGACAGGAGGACAGTCATTACCTCAGGAAGAGTAAAGAGAGAGAGTGAGTTGGGCTCGGGAGTGAGACTGTAGAGAATATGAATTTTCAGAATTTTAGAGTGAGGCTGGCGACTCCGGCAGATCTAACTATAACAGCCTAAACTAAAAGGAGAGAACCAGAAGGTAACATGGACATGAGAGTACCCTGAGACACTGGGGTCCCACCACTCCACCATCAACAAACCTGTGTGATCGCGTGAAGTGGTGGAACAACAGCACCAACATCTCAGTTTACCATAAACCTCTGTGTCCAAGAACCCCCAGATCTCCTGCCTTTATCTAAAAGAGAAGATTAATAACCAAAAGCTACTAAACAAGTATGTTTTTAGTCTAGACTTAAATATTGAGACTGTGTCAGAGTCCAGAACATTAACTGGGAGATTATTCCACAGTTTGGGGGCTTTGTAGGAAAAAGCTCTTCCCCTCATTGTAGTCTTCTGAATTTTAGGAACTATTAGAAAACCAGCATCCTGTGATCTGAGTGAACGTGGCGGTTCATAATAGGAGATTAGATCTTGCAGGTTCTCCGGTGTGAGACCGTGCAGGGTTTTATACGTCAGTAAAATAATTTCATAGTGGATACGGAATTTAACAGGAAGCCAGTGTAGCTGATAAAACTGGACTGATGTGATGGAAGGTTCTGGTTTTAGTTAGTACTCTAGCTGCAGCGTTCTGAACTAACTGAAGTTTATTCAGGTTCCTGCTGGAGCATCCTGACAATAATGCATTACAGTAATCTAGACTTGAGGTTATAAAGGCATGTACTAACTTCAGACACAGCATCAGACACAGATAACACATTTCTTAACTTTGAAATGTTTCGTAGGTGAAGAAACGCTGTTCTTGTAATGTTACCGATGTGTTGATTAAATGTCAGATCTGAGTCAATTGTTACACCAAGATTTTTAACTACTGAACCAGGAACTACAGAGAAATCATCAAGATTTAACATTAAATCTGAACATTTAGTCCGAGCAGCCTTTGGGTCGAGGAGGAGAACTTCCGTTTTATCTGGGTTTAAAAGAAGGAAGTTCTGTAGCATCCAAAGTCTAATATCTCTTACACAATCTTCTATCTTATCTAATCTGGATTTATCATCTGGTCTGATATGTACAGCTGTGTATCATCAGCATAACAGTGGAAACTAATTCCATGTCTATTTATAACTGAGCCTAATGGTAGCATATATAGTGTAAATAACAGAGGACCTAAAACAGAACCTTGTGGAACTCCATATTTCACTTTTGTATAATTAGACGATACATTATTAATCTTTACAAACTGAAAGCGATCACTAAGGTAAGATGTGAACCAGGATAACGCTGTTCCTGTGATTCCAACTATATTTTCTAGCCTGTCCAAGAGAATAGTGTGATCTATAGTGTCAAAAGCTGCACTTAGATCGAGTAACACCAGTAGAGATACGTGGTCCTGATCAGAGACAAGAAGAAGATCATTTGTTATCTTAACTAAAGCTGTCTCTGTGCTGTGATGTGGCCTAAAACCAGATTGGAATTTTTCATATATGTTGTTCTTATGTAGATGAGAACAGAGTTGTCGAGCTACAGCCTTTTCTAAAATCTTAGAGATAAAAGGTAAATTGGAAATGGGTCTATAACTGGACAGTTCTCTGGGGTCAAGATTTGGTTTCTTTATCAAGGGTTTTATCACAGCTAGTTTAAAAGACTTAGGTACATGACCCAGACTAAGAGAAGAGTTGATGATAGTTAAGGTTTAATAATAGCTGGTAATACTTGTTTCAATAGGCTTGTTGGAATCATATCGAGTGTGCATGTAGCAGAATTTGAAGAAGAGATAAGTTTTTCTAGTTCTGTCTGCTGGAGTGGACAGAATGTTTCTAGTGTTTCTTCTAAAATCACATTTTGTGCTGTTTGAGCCAAACCAGATGAAGGATAGGTTACTCGTATTGGTAGAACTTTTTGTCTAATATTCTCGATTTTGCTATTGAAAAAGTCCATGAAATCATTGCTGCTGTGGTTGGCGGGTATTTGAGGTTCAGATCCTGCCTGATTTTTGGTAAGTTTTGCGATGGTGCTAAATAAAACTCTAGGATTGTTTTTGTTGTGTTCGATGAGTGTGGACAGGTATGCTGAGCGTGTTTTAATAAGTGCCTTTCTGTAAATGCTAAGGCTGTCCTTCCAAGCAGAGTGAAATACCTCTAGCTTGGTCACTCTCCATTTGCGTTCTAATTTCCGTACTGTCTGTCTTAAGGTGCGTACTTCATTGTTGTACCACGGAGCGAGCTTTTTTTGTTGCATCTTTTTAATTTTTATAGGTGCAACGTTGTCTAAAGTTAGTCGGAGCGTATTTTCTACGCAGTCAGTTAGTCTGTCTAGCTCGGTTGGGTCTGATGATGGAAAAATTATGGTTGATAAATCTGGAAGAGTTTCAATAAAGTTCTGAGATGTATTTGGCATTATTGAACGTTTCATGCAATAACGGGGTGTACATACATTTTTACTAAGACTCAATTCATATGAAATTAGGTAGTGATCTGAAACTACTGAAGTCTGTGAGTAAGATTATGTATATCAACACCTAAAGTCAAAACTAGATCTAGTGTGTGATTACAGGAATGTGTAGGTCCTATTACATTCTGAGTGAGACCTATAGAGTCTAAGATGAGAAAGCCTTTTTTAATGGATCTGCTGAGTTTTCAAAGTGAATATTAAAATCTCCTGCGAAAGAAAAACAAGCATCTCCAAAATCAACTTTACAGGAGAGGACAAAAACTCTCTTTACCTTTAATGTAAGTCAATGGAACCAGAATTATTTCCGAGCTGTTTTGGAGCATTTCTATTGGTCCATTCATCATGAGATTTTCACACAATGTAAAAAGCGGCTGTTTTGTCCAAATAATGCATAAAAATAAAAGTGGACAAAAATGGAGATACATGTTTATCTTTGGACAGCAACGATATACATAATGATATGAAGTACACAATAAATACATCATCATTGTAGGCCAAAGAAAGTGGAGCCTGCAGAATAACAACTTTAAATATAAAGTTAATGCAAAGTTAAACACAATAAGATTAAGGACTAATAGCAGCTTCGGACCATTTCTGTCCGTCAGTTCATCCTTATGACTTCCACACATTGCAGCGGACAGCTGACCTTCACATGGTATGTACTGGGCCGTGGATGGATCTCCCAGCATAGTCAATGACCACAGAATCAAGGTTTCACCATGGTCATCCTACTTCCTGTGGGTTGAGCTGGAGAAGAGAGTCTACAAGTGATAATAAGAACTCAGGGTCTGAAGGATCTGGAGAGGTTCTGTATGGAGTACTGGTCTCAGATCACCTCCCAGGTGTTCTCCAGTCTCATTTAGCTTCGTAGAAGACTCACAGCTGTTGCATCTGCAAAGGAAGGAGCACAAAGCATTAACTGAAGGGGAGATGATGATTGTGACACATGTATACTGGAGTCTTAAAGGGACCCCCGGCTGGTACCACTTGTAAACCTTAATATGGTGAAATGAATAAATTGTTAAGACACGTTGTTAAAAATCACTAAAGTATCAGATTTATTTATAAATTAACTCTTTTATTCTAAATATTTATCATATGGACGCAGTTATTATTACTGAGGTGCAATGCCTGCTGGGTAGATGAGGTCAGAAGGTTTCAGGTCTAAACTGGACTGTGGTGTGAAGGAGTGAGTGTTAGTTACTAATCTAGCTTAAAGAAAACCATGTACATTGTGTTGTTGATGTTTCAGTGAAAGGCAGTGTGAAGACTGATATTAGTCTAAACAGCTTCACAAACATAAACAAGGAGAATAGTTAGTGAAGCAGCGTGTGGACCAACACAGCTACCCAAAGACCCCCGCTCTGCTCTCCTCACTTCAGTCTGGATGAGTTTGAGTGGTTCAGTAGACCACCACTGGTGAGAGACTTGACGGAGGCTGTTGGTTTTAAGCGGAGACTAAAACACAATGCAGTGCCACAGTTTCTCCACACAGGAAGTCCAGAAGCTCCAGATTCTGGAGAACCTCGAGAAGAACCGTGAACGTGAACATGAGCTGGACTCTCTCCTGAGAACGTTTAGCGTTAGCGTCAGCTGCTTCTCCTCGTTTGTGGATCCTGAAGGTGAAAGTCCAGTCTTAGTAGTGAACATACTACTTCACTAATAAAGGAGTGTGACGCTCAGAGACACTCCCGTTCAGTGTATCTAGCTGTTTACTGAGTGTGAATGTTTCCTGCTAGAAAGCGGAGCTCCTTTAACAGACACTCTCCTTCTCCGTCAACACCAACACACAGCTTCACAACAACTCCAGCACTGTGTCACTCTCTCCTCCACCCTCTCTGTTCACCATTTACACTAACTTGGTGTGTGATGTCACCGCTGATGTCAGAAATGTTGAGTTCTAGTTCAAACTGTAAAGACTGAACAGTAGCATGTTTAGTAGCTAGCTGAGCTCGAGCGTGACGGCCGGTTACTGCAACCATTTGACGTCACTACCCGCTGATCACGTCAGTAGATACAACAATGGAGACCCACGTGCAGCGGATTTTACAGAAAATCTAATAAATCTGATACTTTTAGTGATTTTTAACAACATGTCCTAATAATTTATGGTCATTACACCATATTAAGGCTGGGTAACCGGGGTTCCCTTTAAAGCTTATGATGAAGCGTCTTTCTTTTCAAGTGTTCTACTTCAAATGAAGCTCAGATCTATAAGAATATGCAGTAAAGACACGTTTTATAGCACTTTGCTCACGTTCCCCAGGTGTGGTAGGCTCTGTATGTAGATACAGTGCTGTGAAAAAGTATTTGCCCCCTTACAGGCTTCTTTTGTTTGGGCACATTTGTTGCACGTCAAGCGTCTCACGTCTCTGTGGAGGAATGTTGGTGACTCGTCTTTGTAGTTGTTTCAATTCCGTCACATTCGCATGAACAGATCAGGCCACAGCAGCTCAATCAGATTTAAGTCTGGACTTGGACTGACCCACTTCAGCCATTCAGAGGTTCAAACTTGCTGGTGTGCTTCAGATCATTGTCCTGCTGCAGAACCCAAGCATGCTTGAGCTTGAGGTCGCAAACTGATGACCAGACATTCTCCTTCAGGACTTTCTGGTAAAGAGTAGAATTCCTGGTTCCACCAATTACAGCAAGTCGTCCAGGTCCTGAATCAGCAAAGCAGCCCCAGACCCTCACACCACCACCACCATGTTTGACTGTCTGTGTGATGTTCTTTTTCTCTGTTAGTTTTACACCAGATGTAATGGGACGCACACCTTCCAAACAGTTCCACTTGTGTCTTTGAGTTCTTGTTGGTCAGCAGTGGTTTTGGTCTTGGACCTCTCCCATTGGTACCATTTTTGCCCAGTCTGTCTTTCTTATTGTTGAATTATGAACACTGACCTTAACTAAGGCGAGTGAGGCCTGCACTGCTTTAGATGTTGTTCTGGGTTCTTTTGTGGACTCCTGGCTGAGTCATCGATGTGCTCTTGGAGTAATGTTGGTAGACCAGCCTCCTGGGAAGGCTCTCCACTGTTCCATGTTTTCTCCTGAAGTGTATTGATGAGGAAGAGAGGCTACTTTCTTTCCCCGTTTATTAATTTGACATGTAGTTTAAGAAAGACATACATTTTACGGTGTGGTATGTCTGGAAAACAACTGGTCTGAAGGGATGAGAGGAGATGCTGTTTTTAGACAGAGGCTATGGATTCCATAGGAAAGATCTTCTATCTTGGGCTCTGTATAGCTCAATAAGGGAGAAAAATGCCTTGTCCTGTCTAGAACGTCAAGAACCAGGGTATCAGAACAGTAGAACCTACTGAGAAGGCCAGAGGTTTCTTTACATTCAGCCAGGAAGCCTTTCCAGATGTTGAAAAGTGTCTGTTTGATCTTTCTTTGCAATAAATGTATTTTACAAGCAAGAATTATTCAGTCATCATTACAGCACCACTACAGAACTGACTACACTCCATTTGTGGATAACAGCTCTGACTGTGGTTGGGTGGAGTCCCAAAGCCTCATCTGTTGTTGAAGTTCTTCAGATCGAGGCATAATGTGTTGCTTTTTCGAGATCTTTGAGCTACTTTATGCCGTCAGACAGGTTCTATTTAAGTGATTTCTTGATTCTACAGGTCAGGCAGTAAACAGGTCTGGGTGTGGCTGGTGAGATTGAACTCAGCTTTCTAAAATATGTGGTTAATCACAGTTTATTCATGGGGGGATGTGGCCTGGTTGGTTCGAATAGCTTTTTTCCCTTAATATAAAAGAACTCATCATTTAAAAACTGCATTTCATATTCAGTCAGGTTTTCTTTGTCTGATCTGAAACATTTGAATGTGACACAAAACAAAAGACACCTGTAAGCGGGCAAATACTTTAACATGTTCACCATCTCAGACACTATCCAGCTGTGAAAAGTAGCACTGACCTCTGTAGGTTGTTGTGTAAATCCTGAAAAAAGAGAAACCGTTTGTGTTTATATGATTAAAAAAAACATTATTAATGTAAACAATGTCTTTTCATAACATATGCCATGATATGTTGACAGTGTGGCTGCCGTGCATAATTAAAACGTGGTTTTTAGGCCTGATGTTCGGCTTCTTGGTTACGATCGCCGTCATCAGTGTTACCAAATAAGACCTCATTTGTTTGGAAGGTATTTTAAACCAGCCCTTACAGAAAATAAGTATACTTAAAGTTAATTTTATTAAGTATACTTTATGCAGTGACTATACTAGTGTCATTGTACTAGTAGTACACTCGTATATGTACTATTTTAATACTTCTTGGGACTAAATTGGCCCAATTTCTAGTTTTTAAAAGTATACTTTTAAGTACACTTTAAGTGTAAGAGTAGTAAACCAAGTATAAACTAGCTTACGTCTTTTGTACTGCAACTACACTAAAAGTAAACTTAAGGGTTTACTGTTAGTTTACTAGCTTGTTTTCTTTAAGTGAACTTAAACTTAACATAATACTAATAATTTACTGCTTATATTATTGTTGTACTTTAAAGTATATGACTAGGTTTAAGAGTTTTTTTCTACTTAAAATAGAATTTAACAACGTTTACTTACTCACCAGTGGACACACGTAAAATAAACAAGACACACTCAGATTAAGAAACATATTTGTATCTTTATAAATCTTTATAAATCAAATTTTAAATAAATATTGTACTGGATGTGTTTTTGTGTAGAACAAGAATACTTACTTCTACTATCTCAATCAAAAGATGAAGTACAAGTAAAGACCAAATATACTTAGACTGTTCTATACTTGTTAGTATAACCCCAGCATACTTAAGTATAACTGTGTTTAGTAGATCACTGAGAAGTACATAAAAAGTAAACTGAAAGTAGACTCACTTCCTCCTAGTTTAAAAGAAGTAAACTGATGCTACACTTGAATAAACTTCTTTTTTGTAAGGGAGGCCAGTAACAACTGCTAACGACACAGCATGCTGGGTATTCTGTCACTGGTGCTTCTAGTATATATCATATGAAAGATAGCAGTAAACATTATCTAATATTATACATAGAGAAAAAAAGAAGTGCTGGGTAGTGCGTGAAATGCCCCCTGATATTCAGGGGTCCCATATTGTTGACTGGCTGCTCTCACTGATGCTAGTGGTAATGGATTCAGTGGCAACAAGATGTTTGGTTTAACGGTTCTTCTACAGGTTTGGTAGATCTTCCACACATGTACTGAACTCTTACTCCTCATCTCTTCATCTGTCGTCAGTCTGATTGAGTGAATCAGCAATAACTCAATCTTTACTGCAGAAGGACCAACCGGGGGGACCAGTTTGCTACAGCCCACCCTGAGGCAGAGCAGTGCTGCAGCTATAGTTAGTTAAGAAAGACAGAAGCTCTCTGATTGGTGGGTGAAGCAGCTAAACAATGACAACATATTGTTAAATTTATTCAGAGGGGTCCATGAGGTTATTTAGGCCCCCCAGGACCCCCTACATTTCAAACCCTGGTGCTGAGTAATTTTCTTGGAGATAGAAGATGGTTAAGTGGCTGTACAAATGGCTCAGAGCCTGAAAGGAACAGTTATGGGTCTATTTCAAAGGTACGTTGAGGTACGTTGAGGTCTCTCTGTCTTATCAGTACCTGGATGCACTTAAGCACAGAGACTGAAGGAACTTTACCTTTTCTTATTCTCTTCTTCTCCAACCCTAAAAGAAGAAGAAGAAGAAGAAGAAGAAGAAGAAGAAGAAGAAGAGCCGGATTGGTCATCTCACAGATCCACATTCAGCATCAAGGTTCTGAGAAGCGTACAGCAGCAGACGCACCTTTCATTGTACATATGATGACAAGCTGAACGACTCCAAGGATCGTGAGAGCTGCTACGGCCACAGCTAAGCAAGTGACAGTGCTGGACCTGCAGGACTGGAGTTCTTCTAGAACATAAACAAGCCAAGTTCACATGAACTGAACCCCTGCAGCTCTTGATGGCTTGAGTACGTTTCCAGATACACACTTGACAATGACAATACTAAAACTCCACACTACTGATATTCCTCCATCCATCCATTCTCTTCCACTTTATCCCGCTAGTCGGGGTCACGGGGGGGCTTGAAGCCAATCCCAGTGTCACCCCGCGAAGGCAGGGTACGCCATGGACAGGTCACCAGTCCATCACACACTCACGCTAACCACTACACCACCCTACTAACCACTACACCACCATACTAACCACTACACCACCATACTAACCACTACACCACCGTAATAACCACTACACCACCATACTAACCACTACACCACCATACTAACCACTACACCACCACACTAACCACTACACCACCGTACTAACCACTACACCATCATACTAACCACTACACCTCCATACTAACCACTACACCACCATACTAACCACTACACCACCATACTAACCACTACACCACCATACTAACCACTACACCATCATACTAACCACTACACCACCATACTAACCACTACACCACCGTACTAACCACTATACCACCATACTAACCACTGCACCACCATACTAACCACTACACCACCATACTAACCACTACACCACCATACTAACCACTACACCACCGTACTAACCACTACACCACCATACTGACCACTACACCACCATACTAACCACTACACCATCATACTAACCACTACACCAGCTCTACAGCCAAGAAAGCCCAGCAGCGTCTCTACTTCCTCCGGAAGCTGAGAAAGGCCCGTCTTCCTCCACCCATCCTCACCCTCTTCTATAGGGGAACCATAGAGAGCATCCTAAGCAGCTGCATCACTGCCTGGTTTGGGACCTGCACAGCCTCTGACCGCAAGTCCCTCCAACGCATTGTGAGGACAGCTGAGAGGATCATCGGAGTCTCTCTCCCCTCCGTCTTGGACATTTACACCACCCGCTGCATCCGCAAAGCAACCAGCATTGTGGATGACCCCACCCACCCTTCACACAGACTGTTCTCCCTCCTGCCATCAGGAAGAAGGTACCGCAGCGTCCGGTCCAACACGACCAACAGCTTCTTCCCCCAAGACTTCTCAACACAACTCAACGTCTGAACTGATATCTTTCTCCAACCATTTACCCCAGATAAAAAAAGGGAAGCATTTTTTGCACAAAGCATTGCACTAACAACTTTACTACCTCACTGGACTCTATTTATTACACATTGCACAATTTGCACACAACCAGCAATTATTTATTATTCTCTGTCTGTACTGTGTTGTGTTGTCTGTCCGTACTTGTTTGTTTGTGTTGCACTTGTGTCTGTATGCACTGTCTATGTTGAACTATGGTCCTGGAGGAACGTTGTTTCGTTTCACTGTGTACTCTGTATGTAGTTGAAATGACAATAAAAACCCACTTGACCACTTGACTTGACCACACTGTGACGCCTATTTCAAATACTACATGTATTAAAATGACAGAAGTTGAACTAAAGCTTTTCACTAAACTGAGTTGTTGGATCAGTGTAATTAATTAATTTAATTAATTGTGTTACTGAAATGAATCACAATTAGATCATCTTTAATTAACATAAGTGAAGTGTATCCTTCAGTCGTTAGGTTTTAAGTTCAGGTTTAAAGGCTCATATAACATTTAAATTTCTTTATCTCATATATTCATATAAGCCAGTATCATTAGATCTGCTCTCATCATTGATGCACAAATCAAGCCCTGAATTTATTTCTTTTAAAATATTTCTATCAACATGTCCATGCATTATGTTTAACTGCCCCTCCAACCAGGGCTGATTGATGGGACTTGATATTTGAATTCCCTCGTCTTGCAGGTTTACCACCCGTGTTGTCTAGTCTCCAAAACTGCAGGACTAGTTATCAGACAAAAAAACAATAGTGTAAACATCCGCTCAAGACCCACCCATCAGATTTACACACCTACTGTCCCACATTCCTCAACCATAACACTACTGTTATGATCTCACCATCATACCTGATATGCTGATCTGTACTTCCCGCACGTGATCTTTATCTCGAATGAGACAAAAGTAGCTGCTCGTGTCCCTCTCGTCTCCCACGACGACACTGTGGCGTACACTGTAGTCTACACTGTAGTCTTCAGCACGAATGATTATCCCCTTCTTATCCGTCCAAGACCCCTTTGGCATGGAAGACCAACCGCCCGATTCGCATGTCAAGCACACCTTCCCACCCACGCTGTCCACCGTAATGACTGAAGACGCTTCTAGAAAAAAGGTTTGGTAAAGTTCTTAATGGAGACATAAGTGCAGGGTAGTTCATTTCTAGGACCACAGTGTGGACATAGTTAGCCATCAAACATTGGTCTTACCAGCCACTTGAACAGCCGCTACGGCTTCTTTAGTCCATCGGCTGTACGTGAGGGAGCACATGTTCTCTCCTGCTTCAGAAGTTTGCGCTCCTGATATTCCTAATGACACATTTCCATTCTGGAGCTCATCTCTGAGCAGGTGTGTCCTGCCTGCATAAGACGGGAACTGAGGAGCGTTTTGGTCTTCATAGTTCTTATACATGTGGACAAGGATTTCAGGGGGCCGGGCTCGGAAGCACTCGACTCTCATTCCCGCAGCGCTCGTCCTGGGCTTGAGATGAAACGACAGAACGATGTCCTCACCGGCACTTACAACCACTGGACTGTCCAGACCAATTAGGTCGTACTGACTCTCTGAAATGGTGAAACACCAAATAGAATATTTACAATAACTTTCACATCACCAAACACTCTGTACTTTTGGACTCATATCCTACCTGAGCTGGAACTGCACAGGTAAACTGACCACACCCCACATATAAATCTGAAATATAATAATATATGGATCTCAAATATAGGACAGGTATTTTATACTATGTATCAGTTATCAGACTGTATCATATTATATCTTGATTTATCTGTATAATTAATAATTATATTCTTAACTATATATAATACTGACTATACTGCTATTATTATACTATGCTTATTATATTATACACCATATATACATATATACACCAGTCTATACATGTAAATAGTGCTACTGCTATCTATCTATCTATCTATCTATCTATCTATCTATCTATCTATCTATCTATCTATCTATCTATCTATCTATCTATCTATTTATTGTGGGGTGCTCGAGGGACGAGAGGGACCAGAAAGGTGTATCAGTGACGGCTTGCAGTCACAATTTATTTAGTCTTGACAAAAAAATTCCAAAATCTAAAGACGAGTAAAAAAAATGGACAAAAATTGGATCCTCTTCATACGCGCAGTGAGTAGCACGGCCTCGGAGGCTCCTCTCCCCGTACCGGCGCAGTAAACACCATAGAAGACAGCGGTAGACCCCGGGCGACACACAGTCAGACGGCGGATCCGGCGGCACAGCTCAGTCCCCTAGGCGACAGAAGAGGCGTAGAGAACAGAACAGGAGAAAGGGAGACACGGCATACCATAGAGACGTTAACGGTCAGTTGTACGGCTCCAATGCTGCTCCCCCACTGAGTCTCAGCGAGCCCTTTTTATGCTCCGGCTCCGTCGAGTTGAGTGGATGATGACGTCATCTAGGTAGGCAGCCGCAAAGGTTTGGTTCGGCCGTAGGACCACATCCATGAGCCGCTGGAAGGTGGCAGGCGCTCCATGGAGCCCGATCGGGAGAACCTGGTAATGCCAGTGGCCCGATGAAGAGGAAAAGGCTGTTTTGGGTCGGGCACCGTTCGGTGCCACCAGTTGTAGTGGCGTTGTTGGGCTCGTTGGGCTTCCTCCATATGCTCTTGCACAATGGGGGCTACAGCGTCAATGCGCTGTTGCATCTCTTGAACATACTCAATGACGGAGCGGTACGGGGACGGTTGCTGCTCCCATGCCTCCCTGACCACATCGAGAAGCCCCCGTGGCCTGCGAGAATAAAGGAGCTCAAAGGGTGAAAACCCTGTGGGGGCCTGGGGCACTTCTCGTATGGCAAAGAGGACGTAGGGAATCAGCAAGTCCCAGTCCCGTCCGTCCTGAGCCACCACCTTGCGGAGCATACGTTTTAGCGTTTGGTTAAACCTCTCCACCAATCCGTCCGTCTGGGGGTGATAGACGGAGGTGGGGAGGTGTTTAATTTGGAGAAGCCCACAGAGGTCCGCCATAAGTTTGGAAATGAACGGGGTACCTTGGTCCGTAATGATGTCCTTCGGGATCCCCACACGACTACATAGCGTGAACAGTTCCCTGGCAAGTGCCTTGGAGGTGGCTTTTCTAAGGGGGACCGCCTCCGGGTAGCATGTTGCATAATCCACCAAGACGAGGATGTACTCGTGCCCCCGGCCGCACTTTGGCAACTGCCCTACAATGTCCATGCCTATTCGCTCAAAGGGGACGGCGATGATGGGAAGCGGGACGAGGGGAGCTGGTGGCGGCCTTTTTGGGGACGTGAGCTGACACCTCTGGCACCGCTGACAGAAGTTCTTCACCTCGGTGTATATGGAGGGCCAATAGAACCGGGGGAGGATGCGTGCCAAGGTGTTCTCGTGATCCAGGTGCCCTCCCATTGGATGATGGTGTGCTAGGTGCATCACAGCATCGATGCGAGACCTGGGCAGGACCAGGGCCTCTCTGACTCCTCCAGGGAGGTGCCGCACATGGTACAAGAGGTTATCTCGGACCGCGAAGTAGGTACTGGGGAGTGGCTGTTGGGCATGTGGCACTCCGTCAATCTGCATCACGTTCTCCCAGGCCCGCTTTAACCTATTGTCCTCCCGCTGTTCTTTGGCAAACCCCCCCTCCTGCTGTATCTGCTGGAAGAGTGAGGAGAGGGGGTTCGGGACGCTAGGATGCTCACCTTCGCTGCTGACCTCCCCGCTTTCCTCCGCCGGCTGTGCCATCAGGGTGGACTTCTCCATGCACAGAGGCAACCGGCAGCGTCTCACAGGATGGCTGGATCCCAGGGAAATGAGTCGGTCGAAGCAAGGTGACCGTACTGCCGGAATCCATAAGGGCGCACACCTTCTGGCCATCAACTAGCAGGCGGCGGGTGACGCAGGCGGTGGGAGTCGCTCCATGCCAGCTACAGCCTGCGAGGCAAGCCTTCCTGGGTTGAGCAGGGCCGGTAGGGTCCGGTTCGGTGGGCATAGGTTCATCCAGGACCGCGCGGCTATGATGTCTTCGGTCAGGGCCCTGACACCTCTTGCCAGCTCTTGGGTAGCTGTTTGTTGTTGTATGCTGGTCTCCAGTAAGTGCTGGATGATTTGATCCATTTCTCCTGTCTACAGCGTGCAAGCAGGAGAGGATGAGGTGAAGTAGGAGGGAGGAGCGAAGAAAAAGAGAGAAAAAAAAGAATGATATTATTATTATCATTATTATTATTTTTTTTCTGGTGGTGTCCCTCAGACGGATGTCGATGCCCGCATTCTCCACCACAGTGGGTCGCTCGAGGGACGAGAGGGACCAGAAAGGTGTATCAGTGACGGCTTGCAGTCACAATTTATTTAGTCTCAACAAAAAAATCCCAAAGTCTAAAGACGAGTCAAAAAAATGACAAAAATTCGAACCTCTTCATACGCGCAGTGAGTAGCACGGCCTCGGAGGCTCCTCTCCCCGTACCGGCGCAGTAAACACCATAGAAGACAGCGGTAGACCCCGGGCGACACACAGTCAGACGGCGGATCCGGCGGCACAGCTCAGTCCCCTAGGCGACAGAAGAGGCGTAGAGAACAGAACAGGAGAAAGGGAGACACGGCATACCATAGAGACGTTAACGGTCAGTTGTACGGCTCCAATGCTACTCCCCGACTGAGTCTCAGCGAGCCCTTTTTATGCTCCGGCTCCGTCGAGTTGAGTGTCGCCAGCTGCTTATCAGGAGGCAGCCAGCGTACGTGATTAGGTGCCCCGCCCCCCTGGACATGCGGTCGGGTGCTGTCCAAAACACCAGGTGCTGAAGGAGCTGTCCGCTCCTCCCGCTGCCTGGGGAGCCGCCCTCGTCGGTGTTGGCACGATAGAGCGGGGTCGGTGGGGCATCTATCTATCTATCTATCTATCTATCTATCTATCTATCTATCTATCTATCTATCTATCTATCTATCTATCTATTTATCTATCTATCTATCTATCTATCTATCTATCTATTTATCTATCTATCTATCTCTCTATTTTTCCTTATATTCAACTTATATTAGCATATAGACGCATTTGTGACATACATGCCAACTTATTGGAAATCGGTGATCAAAGCAATATTTCAGTGTAAGATATGTAACATATTTAACAACATAAGATAAAAAATAATTATTCATACTCATACAGCTTCATGATAAGGTTTTTCATGCATGTTGCTGGTTTTATTACATTTATGTTTGTTTCTTTTTAGAAATTTGCTTTAAAATAGTATTTTAGAATTAGGATTAGACATACTGTGTATGCATGATTTACGTATCAAACCGAATATATGCATATATGTGTTGATCCATCTATCAGACATATACGCCCAAGATTTAATAATACTTCTACATACACAGCATATATTTACATACATGCTGAAACACATGCATGACCCTGTATGACTGTATAAGTGCATATACAGTCCAAATACAAAGCTTTTTAATGAAGGCGTCATTGACACTCATTTCTCCAATACTGTGTTCACTTAAACCCAGAACTAGAACTAACTACACATATGGTAATTATTAATATTAACATTAATAACCCATTCAGATATTTCTATTTTCATTTATGATAAAATCAGCTTCAGTACTACTGGACTGAGGGGAATCTGACATTTAGAAGATCTGCATGCTCAGATGAAAGTGTGGGCAATCAAAATCCTGAAGCTCTGATGTCTGCTTACCCTCCAAATATGGCTTAGCATGTGTTGCTATGTGCTATTACCTCAGTCAAGCTGTAGTAGACCCTGAAAGAGTTCAGTTACTTTCTGTGTATGATGACCCCAAGTAGCTGGATACAGCAGAAGATAATGGATGGATGATGAAATATTCTTACTCTGTACAAAAAGGCACTCAGAAAAATATTTGTTTAGAAATTTCGATCTATAAAGATTTATTAAAAAAATAACGTTTCATTTGCTGAATATGTGTTGTATTTGTGCAGCCCACTGCTACGTCTACATAATAAGAAAAAAACATGAGCTAGTCATATACTTTAAAGAGCAAAAATAACATATAAGTAGTAAATTGTAAGTATTCTGTCGAGTAAAGCTTGCAGTTACTTTCAGTGGCTCTCTTTTAAAACACACCAGTTTGGTTCATTCAATTGAATTCCATTACACTGGCTAAACGTACCTACTGTCTCATTTCCAGCTCATAGAACATGATTTACTCCTGTTGATTCAACTTGTTTTACTAGACTGGCTTTAAAAGTGCAGACTGTAGTGTCTGGTCAGTTGATAGTCACTCTTAGGAGTAGAGAATGTGGTAATGCTAACAATACAGGAAAGAAAAACATGGATCTCCATTGTTGTAAATTCTTGTTTTTCCACATCCTTTGAACACAGCAGTCGCCGTTTACAGATGTTGATGTTGATGTTGGTTACAGTGGTGGTGATGTTGTTTACAGTGGTGGTTACAGTGGTGGTGATATTGGTTACAGTGGTGGTGATGTTGGTTACAGTGGTGGTGATGTTGGTTACAGTGGTGATGATGGTGTTTACAGTGGTGGTGATGGTGTTTACAGTGGTGATGGTGTTTACAGTGGTGGTGATGGTGTTTACAGTGGTGGTGATGTTGGTTACAGTGGTGGTGATGGTGTTTACAGTGGTGGTGATGGTGTTTACAGTGGTGGTGATGGTGTTTAATGTGGTGGTGATGGTGTGTACAGTGGGGGTGATGGTGTTTACAGTGGTGATGATGGTTTTTACAGTGGTGGTGATGGTGGTTACAGTGGTGGAGATGGTGTTTACAGTGGTGGTGATGTTGTTTACAGTGGTGGTGATGGTGTTTACAGTGGTGGTGATGTTGGTTACAGTGGTGATGATGGTGTTTACAGTGGTGGTGATGGTGGTTACAGTGGTGGTGATGGTGGTTACAGTGGTGGTGATGGTGTTTACAGTGAGGGTGATGTTGGTTACAGTGGTGGTGATGGTGTTTACAGTGGTGGTGATGGTGTGTACAGTGGTGGTGATGGGAATCAGTGGTCACCATTCTACAAATATACACATTGTATTCACTGTGAAACAGTTTGGTGCATTCTGGGTAAAAAGAGTGCTCTGGTGGGCTCAGAACTGAAAACATCTTATAAAAGACTAAAGGTGTATAAATGAATAGCTGCTTGGTTTTATAAACTAGCGTCAATAGGACACCTGAATTTGGGGTGTTCTGTAGTCAGAGAGGAAACTTCAGGGCCTATAAGTTCTTCAGAGAAGGTCTAATTATTTCTGGGAGCTAGAAAAACTCACATCAACATAATAATGCTGGTTAAACTCTGGATGGAAACAAAAGGGTTAAATTCTTGGAAAGTCCAGCAGAAAACTGGCCAATCAGGAATAGTTTTTATTCTGGGTGGTATCTGGATTGATATATTTAAGTGAGTCTTCTTATTAGTTAGGACTTGAAGCACTGAAGGGAAGGCCTAAAGCAGAGGTGGAGCCACATGCAGCTCTTTTACTGCCCCCTTGTGGCTCCACAGCAGTATTACATCTTTAGATTCAAACATTAACACAGTTTTAACACAGTTTCAACAAGAAATGGTCTGGAATTCATGTATACCTGCCAATTCACTGAACTTTAATCCTGAATTCTGGCAACATCTTAGTGGAAATAAGTCACGCTAGGCCTTCTGGAGGTTCTAGATACGTCAGTGATTGAATATGAGCTGCAGTTTAGTGAGTTTATTAGAACAGCAGGCGTCTCTACTGAAACAGTCACAGCTCACTACTGACTTCAGTGATGACCTTCATGTTGAATCATGTCTTTACAGGAGAGGCCAAAAACTGTCTTCACTTTCAATGTACGTCAATGGAACCAGAAAGGAGCATTTCTATTGGTCCGTTCATCCTGAGATTAGGGGACAATGTAAAGGACAGCTTTTCCAGATGAGGCAGAAATATAAAAATTGTTACATGTATGTATATTTCCTTTATAATTCCTCACACGCTGGACTCTTCTGAGCTGGAGGAGGATGTAGGCCTATGGTCCTGTTACGTGATGAGGTCATTAATGTCCAGTTTCAGGCTGTTTAAACCGTATACTAAATGCTGAAATGAGTCAGTAGCTGCGGGGAAGGTTTTATAAGAGCTGCTTTTAGACACATGACTTTAAAAAGGAGTTCAAATCTGATGTAGTCAGTCAGCAGTAACTCAACTCAGACCTCCTGATGTGAGCTAGTATGTGGAACGTTGTTAAGAGAGCATCAGAACAAAGTTCAAACCACACACTGTGATTAGTATTAAATATTAATGAGCTTTATTATACATTACATAAACATTCTGTACGTATTCTATACATACACGTTATTTAAGATAGACCTTTTCTGAAGCTTCAGGATCTCAAAACATCTCACACCATCACAAGACAACATAATAGTAATTTATATATATATAAAACGTGTGTGGATAAATAATAACTATTACTAACTAATGTATGTATGTTTCTGCAGCTTGAAGGGAAACTCAGCAGAGTTTTTAAAATTCCTACATAATTCAGTGTGTAAGATGTAAACAGAGTCATTCAGAGTGGTTTGGTGTTAAAGGGAAACTTACTGACTCAGATATTGTTTACAGTGTTGGTGAAGGGAACCAGAGGTCACCATGTCTACAACACAAATATACACATTGTATTCACCACCAGTGAACCTACATGTGTCCTTTTTATGGTGGACGTCCGGTTCCATTCACCACCACTGTGTTCTGACACCAGTTCTGACTCCAGATCACCATGGTCACCATGTCTATCCCACAAATGCATTTGCTATCCACAGTAACCAGTGAAGCTACACGTGTGAGTTTTATATGGAATGTTGATGATGACGACTCTGTTTACATCTTTAATGATGCAGAGAAACGAGTGGAAGCTCCTGGTTATGGATCTACAGCTGCATCAGATCACAGCACTGCAAACCCAGAATGTTCTGATAGTCAGTAGACGACTGTGAGGTGACGTCTCGACTGTGTCTTCTTTCTATACAGGCTGAAGAGCTTGGAGGTCTCGGTAGGAGCTTAAGCAGCCCAGGGACGGAGATGTCCACAACTGAAGTTCTCCTCCTCTCCAGTGACGCTGATCAGTGGTGTTAAATGGAGGCTGTAGTGGTGACACCAGCTGTGGAGTGCTGGAACCGGCAGGTGAGGTCATGGAGGTCGTAGTGGTGACGTCTTCATGACGAGGACACAGACTCTGGAGACGTAGTGGAGCACCTGCTGAAGGATGAACGACTTTCAGTAGACTGTAGCTTTGGCTTTTTAAGCATAAACTACTGACACCACAAATTAGGCTAATGTAGAACTTCAGTACTGAATACTGAATCATGTTTCACACCATACGGTTCACTAGTCTATTCAATAAATGATCATTTTCATTGATTTCTTGTGTTCTTACTACATGAGATGTGTGTGTGGTATCTACACGAGTCTCACAAACCTTCTAAACTTTTGCTGTTGTCGCTCCTCTGGACTCCACACGATCTGTAGCTGGTGGTGTCTTCAGCTGTGAGAAGGGATGCTGGACCAGGAACCACCTGAAGTAGCTGGACTTGGAGGGAACCTTGGGGTTAGACTGGAGACTTGGGGGGCGTCGACAAGCCTAACGGTGGTGGTACCTGTAGTTGAAGGCGCCGCCTCTGCAGTGACCCTCGTTTAGAGACTGTAGTGGTGACGCCTTCAGCCGCAGGCAGGAGTGCTGGCCCAGAAACACCTTCACTCCCCCACAAGCTGGGGCACTGGAATAGTGCCACCATGTGGAGTGGCAGGGTCGGTGGCTGTTGGGATAGACTCTGCTGCAAGCCTGACGGTGGTGATGCCTGCAGTTCAGTTCAAGACACCACCACCTCAAGACCACCACAGGAACTGCTGCAAGCCTAACATGGATGATGCCCACAGTTGATGACACCACCTCTCCAGTGACCCTGGTTGCTAATGTGAAACAGAGACTGAAGTGGTGACGCCTTCAGCTGTGAGCAGGAGCTCTACAGCGCTGGTACCTCCAGGCCTAGACATGAAGACTGCAGTGGTGATGTCCAACCTACACCTGTGCTAGAAGATGGATGGGCAAAGACTCTGCTGCGAGCCTAATGGTGGCGATCTCTGGGAACAGAGACTTTAGTGGCGACACCTTCAGCCGTGGGCAGGAGTTTGCTGGTGCAGGTATGAAGGCTGTAGTGGTGACGCCTACAGACGCTGCAAGATGAACAGCCCTCTTTTGCTGCGAGGAGAATTCTTTCTGACTGAGGACGTTCAGAACTTCACATAATGTTTTAATATTCAAACAGACTCACCAAACCAAGTTAGATTAATGCTAATATCCTTAAACCACCAGTAGATGCACTTAAGCAGTGAAAACTGGTGCAAGCTGGGGTCACTGCGCCACCATCTGGAGTGGCAGAGGCTCTGAGGAAAGACATGAAGACCACAGGAACTGCTGCAAGCCTAACGTGGGTGATGCCCACAGTTGAAGACACCACCTCTCCAGTGACCCTGGTTGCTAATGTGAAACAGAGACTGAAGTGGTGACGCCTTCAGCTGTGAGCAGGAGCTCTACAGTGCTGGTACCTCCAGGCCTGGACATGAAGGCTGTAGTGGTGATGTCTTCAGATAAGGGCTGCCTACCTACCTGCTTACCTTGGCTCTAAGATGAACGACTATCTTTGGCTGTGAGGAGCATCCTTGTTAATCAAATACATTGATAACTATTTACACATTTTGTGTAGTCAATATTTCAACACATGCTCCACAAGTACATTCAGTCCATGGACAGGAATTCAGCAGCAAATGTACAGCTTTGCAATTAAATACTTTATATTAGCTTTCTCAATAAATATAACATACCGTCTATTGAAGGAGCAGCAAAAGGAATATAACATATTGACATATCAATAACAATTAAAACTTTAAGAACCTACAGTGCATTTAAAAAACATTACATAACAATAAAAGTACAGAAATAGCCAATGCAAGATACAGCAGGCAGTGAAGGCACCGTTTTCAAATTTGATGGTATTCCAAATCAGTCGAATGGTCCAAATCCAAGGATGCTGAAGGCTCCAGGCTCCTCAAGAGCTTGCTTGAAAATGCTGCCTCTCTAGAGCTCCTGCAGCTGGAAATGATACCACTCTGGTGCCCCTACTTTTTAAAAGTCCCACCAAAGAAGTGTACCTGCTGCTCCAGTAGGTTAGTGCTGCTGTTTCTGTGTCCACAACTGAAGGCCCACTCCATTGCACCTTTTAACTGGTGTGGATGCTGTTGTTCCAATGACATCACCACTGCAGTTTCTATGCCTGTTCCTAAAAGTGCCATCACCCTGAAGATTTTCCTCAAGACAGCATGTGCTGCTGCTTCTGCTCACAACTGAAGGCTTTGCCTCTGGTCTCCATGCTTGTGACTGAAGGTACCCAGTACCTGCCACTCCTGATGTCTGCCACCGATGACTTGAAGTCCTTCCTGAAGACTCCACTTCACTACAGGTTACGTGACTGCATATGGTGGCCCCTGTGATCCTGCTTTGCTGATAGCAAAAGGGTCCAACGTTGGGTGGTAACAGTGCCACACCACTCCATTCACAGTCTCCATATACATACCTGTAGGCAACATGACCATTTCAGAAGTCCTGTTGAATACTGAAAACACATCAACAGCCTGAAGGTACTGCTGCTGTAGATGTCCTGTACATAACTGTAGGCATCAATGCTGCACCACTTTCTGTGCCTGAAGCTGAAGATAGCACCACTTCAGCACACAGTCACATTACTACTGTGGTGGCCGTGCTGGTGCTTGAAGGCACCACAACTCCAGTGCCTCAACTGTGGCTGAAGACATCATCACTTGAAAATTAGAACCAACTAATGAAGACCTTACCTTCACCTCTAATCTGAGCGGAGGAGCCAGCTACAAGAATGTATGCATGTCAGTCACCAAGACCAGGCAGTTGCCAGTGGTCCAGATTGACATGGGGACAGAGAAAATTGTTGGAAAAACAAAGCCAGGGCACACGTCCCTCAATAAGCAGATATGATGGCCTGAAACTTGGTGGCAGACGTAGCTTGATGCTGTCCAAATACTGGACCCTCAAAACATACTGTAGTGAAAACAAAGAACCGCTACCTCCAGATAATATATGATCATCTGGACACGCCTGAGAAAATGAACATGAGACTGCATAGTCCCAACATAGAGTAACTCAGGACAACGGCCATGACACACAGATCAAAGATGCTGACTAATGACTCCTACTGAATGACGGCCATCCTGAATCACTGGATGAACTACTAAGAAGGTCCCAAAGATGTCAGGACCAAAAGAATTCCTTCAGAAGTCTGGAAGACAATAGGTTGACAAGGGGCTGAGAGCCTCGCAAGCTCTTCAACCAGACCATCCTCGATGACAGCGCACCAGTAACATGGCTGACTAGCACCACTGTTCCCATTTGTAAAAACAAGGTGTTGTCAATAACGCTTCAAATTCCATCCAGGTCCGTGTGCTGGGCCACTCAATCAGTAAATGTGATGGCCTGATGATGCCGACCTGTTCAAAGCCTACTGCTGTCAACATGAAGAGCCAAGATCTCCAGAGGACATATGATAATTCCTGATCCGTGTGCTGTGTCACTCATTGTTGTTTGTCAAATGGGTCCTTGACAGCTGCCTCCGAGCCATTGTCCAAATTTCTCCAATCCTGCTCTTTTTGTAAAGGCTTTTAGCAGCGATGCAATCCACGCTGCCCACTTACTTCTGGAGAAGCATTTGTCCAACAATAGTTCTCAAATCTGGAAAAGGCTTTCAACCTAGTCCTATATAAGCTTATCTGGAGACCACTCAAAATCCATGGTGTCCTATAAGCCTATGCGCAGTGGATGTAACTACTATAGTGAAACATCTCAAGCATGGTCCAATGCCCAGCAGGAATTCCACCACCTTCCCCCATCAACGTTGGAGTACATCAAGGATCCACCCGTTCGCCACTATTATTCATCCTGTCCATGAAAATGGCAACGGCAGATGTCCAAACTCCACATCCTTGTTCAAAGATGATGTGATGGTTACTAACTAATCCTGCCAGGACCTTTAAGACCACATATGAAAATGATAATATGGGCTGGATAAAAATGGCATGCGACTCAACATCGAATCCCTCAAACACAGCCCATAGACCAATGGCACCATCTGTATTGAAGGCCAAGACCTCATCAAAACAATCCAGTTCAAGTACCGTGGCCCCTTGGTGACCTTTCAAGCTGACACGTTCACAGGTGCCCGAGCCTGAGTTAGAGTTGCGAGGCTAAAAAGACAGCAAGTCACCACTTGTGCCATAAAACGATGCCAGTCCAACTAAAGGTGAGGATCTACAAGACCTCTGTTCAGCCAGTTGCACTCTATGAATCTGAATGCTGGCCAGTCTCCACAAGCAAGAACAAACTCTCCATGGGATGGAGATGAAGATGCTTGGGGTGGTCACTGAGATGGTTGGATCTCATAATGAATGTTGACATGGCTCCTGTGGGTCGAGAAAAAAGTTCTGGGTAATGACAATTACTCAGAAGATGCAGGAGATGGTATGGCCATGTCAAGCAAAACAAGGAGAACTCGATAGGCCGGACAGCCCTCTGATATGACTCGAGGAGCCACCACAAGGCTGACACAGAGAAACTCGATCGAGTTACAGGAGTCGGTCGGGTGTTGCCCCAGAAAATACCCTTGACCGAAAGAGGGTGGGTAGACGATGTTCAGTTTTGAGGACCCTGAACTAGTGCGGGAATAACGTCAGGAACGTAGAAGAAGAAGAAAGATTTGGACCTCAAACTGAAAATGCAAACTGTGTAGCCCATGAAATTGATCCGAATCGCGTTCATTATAGGTCCACCATCCATATTAAATTCTGACTAATATGAACTTTTATCTCTGAGTGTCGATATTTAGCTTCACGGCATATTTGTAGAAATGAATCCGTTGAGTTTCCTACTTGTCCCGTTTGGTCGTGTTCGTCCTGTATCTTGGCTCCCATTTCTCTGATTAGTCCTGTCCTTAGTTTGTAAAATCCCTCCAATTAATTTTTGTGCTAAGTTGTTCTCTCGATGCCGTTTGAAGAATAAAACAAAGTCTTCTTCTTCCCTTCCATCACCGTTCTCCCGTTTAGTCCACCGCATTCCTCAGGTCGGCGAAGACATCTGCAAAAAACTGGGGGTCGTTGTTGATCTGCAGCATCTTGCCACTCATGCGGTTGATGATGTCCAGCGTCCGCTTCCAGAAGGCCCTCTTGTCCTGCTCCACGAGGTAAGGGCATGGCAGGGTAGCTGACTCATGGCCGATGTAGGCGTACGCCACGTAGAAGCAGGTGAGCACCACGGCCTGCAGTTCCTTCATGCTGGATACCTCCGCTGAGACGGTGTCTCTGCACAGCATGTACAGGAAGACCACGCTGCCTGGTCCGATGAAGCGGTGACGCTGGCGTTGGCCGAGAAAAAGGACAACGTCTACGAAGTTGAGCCACATCGGAGGGTCCTCAGGAGAAAGGTCCTCGATCAGGCAGCAACGGCGGCACAAGAATTCACCAGCAACACGAGGAGCTCATCGGTGGAGGCGTCCTTGAGCACCATCTCGTGCGCGCTGGTGGTCTGGTCTGAGAGGACATCTGTGTTGAAGGGTATGGAGCTGGCAGATGGTCCAGGAGCTTCCAAAGAAGAGCCGCCACCAGGCTGGTGTTTGGTGGTGATGGTAGGCACGGTAACTCCTTCCAGCTTAGTTCCAGAAGCAAGATCCAGGATCTTCTTCTTCCCTTCGGTCATCGTTCTCCCAACATGGTCCGCTGCATTCCTCAGGTCGGCGAAGACATCTGCAAACAACTGGGGGTCGTTGTTGATCTGCAGCATCTTGCCACTCATGCGGTCGATGATGCCCAACGTCCGCTTCCAGAAGGCCCCTCTGTCCTGCTCCACTAGGAAGGGCACGGCTGGGTAGCTGATCTCATGGCCGATGTAGGCGTACGCCACGTAGAAGCAGGTGAGCACCACGGCCTGCAGTTCCCTCATGCTGGAAACCTCCGCTGAGACGGTGTCCCTGCACAGCATGTACAGGAAGACCACGCTGCCTGGTCCGATGAAGCGGTGACGCTGGCGTCCTCTGACGTAGAGGGACATGTCCACGTTGCTGAGCCACATCGGAGGGTCCTCAGGAGAAAGGTCCTCGACGAGGCAGCAACGTCGGTACAAGAATTCACCCAGCAACACGAGGAGCTCATGGGTGGAGGCGTCCTTGAGCACCATCTCGTGGAGCCTGGTGGTCTGGTCTGAGCAGACGTCCGCGTTGAAGCGTTGTTGTGGCAGCTGGTGGATGGGACCAGGAGCTTCTGAAGAAGGGCCGGTACGCTCGGTACTCCGTCCAGCTGGTGTACAGGAGCGAGATCCATGATCTTCCCTTCTCTTGGCTGAAAGAGCTTCCGGCGAGAGAACGCGAGCGCAGTCGCTTCTCTCGGCCCCATGGTCCTCTTCTTCCTCCTGACCAGGTGATGAGCGGAGGTGGCTCATGGTCCTGTCCTCCTCTGTGATGTGTGGATTGAGTGTTGATGAGTGCTAGTGGAGTAGAATGAAGTGGGGGTAAAGTGAAAATGGTAGCTGAGGAGATAAAAAAACAGATAAATATGTTACATCTTTCCTGAAATATCAGTCTGGAATTCTGGTCAGTCTGTATTTTCGGTTGTATGAAGCGAAGGGGTCACACAGTTACACACATCACTCTACGTTAAGAAAATCAACAACGTTCTGTATATACGATACAAATATAGAGAAAAATAGAAACGTGAACAAAACAAATGCACTGATACAGGTAATTCTGGACCAACGCAGACATACTGTACTTAACACAGCGTCACTCTCCAAAGAAAAACATGTGACACCATGTACTATGTTTATTTTAATTTTTCTATATTATTTGAACTTGACAGCTGCTCTTTATACCCTGTTAAAATTCATTTTCATTCAAATTTCATGATGAACCGACCAATAGAAATGCTTCAAAATAGCTTTGGATAAAATTCTGGTTCCATTGACTTACATTGAAAGTAAAGACAGTTTTTGTCTTCTCCTGATACGTTAATATTTTAAAGATACTGTGATTCACCTCACAGAAACAAGTATCTCTAAAGCCGACAACTTTACAGGAGAGGCTGGAAAACAGTCTTTACTTTCAATGTAAGTCAATGGAACCAGAATTTTCTCCAAGCTTGTTTTGGAGCTTTTCTATTGGTTCCGTTCATCATAAATTCGTCATAACAATGTCAACGACAACAGCTGCATTTAAAAGGATGTAGAAAAAGTCTTCTTCTGTGAAGACCACAATAAACCAGACGCACCACATCACACAGATTAATATTAGTAATAATATGTATTCCTAATAATAAACCTATCAACACTTTCTGGTGAGCTGATTTAGACTAGCTGAACCATCATATGATGCTGAAGTTGTGCTGGCTGCTTCATTCTGAGGTGGGACATCATGTTATGGTCAAGCAGCTTGTGGATATGAGTGGCTAACCATGTCGTGTAGCTCCAGTAGGAGCTGCATCAGACAAATAACGACAGCTAGGTTTAAAGTGGAGCTGCCTAAACCTCAACAGAGAACAGCTGGTCATCCAGAGAGAGGAACTGAATCAGCTTTGCTGGAACAGCTGCAGCGTTTGGGCTGTTTTTCTCAGAAGGGTTTGATTTCTGAAGGAGCTGATAAGCCGTCTGAGGAGCTGCAGGCTTTAAAACTCATCATCCAATATCGGTTTACAATATCAGACAAATCTAAGCTTATCATAACTATTATTATGTTCATCTCTGATTTTAACTCAAATGCAGCTCATTAACACAATTATTATATTAATGTACTGAAATACATGCAGGCCTTTCCAAAGCGCCTATACAGCTGAACAGCAGATCAGATTCCTTATAGAGTTCTAAACACTCAACTGAACCAGTAAACAGATCAATCATAACACTTAAACCAGCATTAACACTTAAACCAGCACTAACACTTAAACCAGTACTAACACTTAAATCACTACTAACACTTAAACCAGCACTAATACTTAAACCAGCACTAACACTTAAATCAGCACTAACACTTAAACCAGTACTAACACTTAAATCATAACGAATCCTTAAATCAGTGGTAAAACTAAAATCAAAACACTTAAATCAGCACACTTCGAAAATTTAGAAAATTCAAGAAATGGGTGGAATTTCCCTTTAAACTCAATCAAAACCTTTTATTATAAAGCAACCGTCCACTAGAAACATGATGACCCTCGTGAAGCCCAGTGACGAGACTATCTCTAGTTTGAGATCAGACAGCGGAGACGTACAGAACATCTTAAACAGAAAAGACACCAGAAAGCTCAGAAACCCAAACTGTCAATCATCCTGAAGGCTAAAGCATGCTGCCACAGCGGGCGTGAGAAACGTTCATGGAGCATTTAGATCTTACCTTTGATGGCTTGTGTGCAGAAACAGACAGAAGACATTCACATTTACATTTGGACACAGTTCATTCAGAAATCTCAGTAAAAGAACATCATCAGAACCAAATTCACAAAGCAGTGAGAAGAACCATGTAGCTGAGAACCAGAGAACAGCTCCTTCTGATCCACCAGGACTTCCAGTGATGCTCTGATAGAGAACCCAGAGCTGGAGCTAATGGTGGCTAGAAATGAAGTGATTGGAGGACTAAGAAAGAAAACTGTAGTAAAATCATCAACACTTAAATCAGCACAACACTTAAATAAACATTAACACTTAAATCAGAAATAACACTTAAATAAACACTAACACTTAAATCAGAACTAACACTTAAATCAGAACTAACACTTAAATCAGTACTAACACTTAAATCAGAACTAACACTTAAATCAGAACTAACACTTAAATCAGAACTAACACTTAAATAAACACTAACACTTAAATCAGAACTAACACTTAAATCAGAACTAACACTTAAATCAGTACTAACACTTAAATCAGAACTAACACTTAAATCAGTACTAATACTTAAATAAACACTAACACTTAAATCAGAACTAACAATTAAATAAACACTAACAATTAAATAAACACTAACACTTAAATAAACATCAACACTTAAATAAACATTAACACTTAAATCAGAACTAACACTTAAATCAGCACCAACACTTAAATCAGCACTAACACTTAAATCAGCACCAACACTTAAATCAGCACCAACACTTAAATCAGCACTAACACTTAAATCAGCACTAACACTTAAATCAGCACTAACACTTAAATCAGCACTAACACTTAAATCAACACCAACACTTAAATCAGCACTAACACTTAAATCAGCACACGTAAATCAGCACTAACACTTAAATCAGCACTAACACTTAAATCAGCACACGTAAATCAGCACTAACACTTAAATCAGCACACTTAAATCAGCACTAACACTTAAATCAGCACACTTAAATCAGCACTAACACCTAAACCAGCACACTTAAATCAACATACTTAAATCAGCACTAACACTTAAATCAGTACACATAAACCAGCACACTTAAATCAACATACTTAAATCAGCACTAACACTTAAATAAGCACTAACACTTCAATCAGTACTAACACTTAAATAAGCACTAACACAAATCAGAACTAACACTTAAATCAGTACTAACACTTAAAATCAGTACTAACACTTAAATCACCACTAACAATTAAATCAGAACGTAACACTTAAATCAGACACTTAACACTTAAATCAGTACTAACACTTAAATCAGCACTAACACTTAAATCAGCACTAACACTTAAATCAAAACTAACACTTAAATCAGCACTAACACTTAAATCAGCACTAACACTTAAATTCAATATTAATTGTGTACATAAACATCATATATAAAATATAAATACTGTTTATATATTAAATATTGTTCCTGTTTAAAGAAACACAAGCATCTCTCTCTCTCTCTCTCTCTCTCTCTCTCCCTCTCTCTCTCTCTCTCTCCCTCTCTCTCTCTCTCTCTCTCTCCCTCTCTCTCCCTCTCTCTCTCTCTCTCTCCCTAGCTCTCTCTCTCTCCCCCCCTCTCTCTCTCTCTCTCTCTCTGTCTCTCGCTCTCTTCTACACCCCCCCCCTCCACCCCAGGTCCCCGTATGTAGGAGTGTGTGAGATGTTCTGAATAAGTGTGTGTGACGTCAACGCGGTTTTTTCATGCTTTGGGCCCTTTAATACGCTTCATCTGCCCCGAGTTACTGAGAAGCTCCACAGGATCCCGTTTATTTGTGGACTGTGTGCTTAGCGCCCCCTGGTGTCTGACCGATCACACGACACTCAGTACTGAGAAACTGGACCAGCTTCAAGTTCAGCCTCGTTTCCAGATTTACCGAAGACCTCCATCAGCGCCGTTCAGCGCGTGCAGTACCGAATAACTTCACGACCTGTTCGGGATTCGATCTGATTTAATCTGGCGGGTTTAATCTGCTCCAGATCTGCTCGTGAGTGAGTTTAGTGATGATACAGGTGTGTTTCTGAGCGCAGCTGAATAATCCAGCCCAGGTGAGGCGATTAGTCGATTGTTCATATTCGAATTAGTCCTCAGGCTGGGTGTCGGAGCAGAGCGGAGTGGAAATGAGCTGAATGGAGGAGAGAAAGGAGTGAAGGACGCTGGAAAGAGAGCAGACCTGCGCTGGACACTCACCTGGATCTGCTGTGAGGAGCTGGAGGTGGAAGTTCTGCTGAGTTTAGGAGAAAAGTTCAGAGTTGTGTGGAGTCGCTGCTGAGTTTGTTTGGGTTTTCGCTGGTCTGAACGCTGAGGCGATGTTGCCACGGAAACCATGACGTTCAAGATCGAGAGTGAACAGATAAACAATAAACGAAATATTTATTAATTTATAGATTATTAATTGTACATTTTAAGTTTTTTTCTTTTTAACATTTGTATCTAAAATTAGTTTCAAATAACAATAAACAATGTGTAATAAATACATAATAAAATTGTATAATACTTATTTTTTTCGATTTAGAGAATTTAATTACTTTCAGACAGTTTTATTCTAACAATAAACAACTTACACATACAATTCTGATAACAGTGTTTAATATTTTAATCTTTTGATCCTTATTTCATACAATATCTATATGGAACAATACAAGTGCATGTCATGTTTATATATATGGGATTAAATAAGAACTGTTTTAATTTAAAATGTATTATAAGATTAAACCTATATATATGAAGCTCTCTACGCTCCGTTCTTCAACTGATCTGAAGACCACATGAAGTTTGGAGGTGTGCAGTGATGGAGTTGGATACTTTCTGTGTTAATGAGTAATTACTTAATACATACTAATACTTAATACTTACTTAATACATACTAATACTTACTACTTACTTAATACTTACTTAATACATTTATTAACCCTTTCCAAGCTTCTCCTAAACAACCCAGTATTATTTACAGTTCTCATCTAATACCTGCTTTGACTGCTCAGTACTTCATTAAGCTAAATCAAGACCTTCACCTACCTGTGTACAGGTAAACTGTCAAACACTACCTTCACCTACCTGTGTACAGGTAAACTGTAACACTACCCTCACCTACCTGTGTACAGGTAAACTCTAACACTACCTTCACCTACCTGTGTACAGATAAATAGTCTAACACTACCTTTACCTACCTGTGTACAGGTAAATTCTAACACTACCTTCACCTACCTGTGTACAGGTTAAACTCTAACACTACCTTCACCTACCTGTGTACAGGTAAATAGTCTAACACTACCTTTACCTACCTGTGTACAGGTAAATTCTAACACTACCTTCACCTACCTGTGTACAGGTAAACTGTCTAACACTACCTTCACCTAGCTGTGTACAGGTAAACTGTCTAACACTACCTTCACCTACCTGTGTACAGGTAAACTGTCTAACACTACCTTTACCTACCTGTGTACAGGTAAACTGTCTAACGCTACCTTCACCTGCCTGTGTACAGGTAAACTGTCTAACGCTACCTTCACCTGCCTGTGTACAGGTAAACTGTAACACTACCTTCACCTACCTGTGTACAGGTAAATTCTAACACTACCTTTACCTACCTGTGTACAGGTAAATTCTAACACTACCTTTACCTACCTGTGTACAGGTAAATTCTAACACTACCTTCACCTACCTGTGTATAGGTAAATTCTAACACTACCTTCACCTACCTGTGTATAGGTAAACTGTCTAACACTACCTTCACCTACCTGTGTACAGGTAAACTATCTAACACTACCTTCACCCTACCTGTGTACAGGTAAACTGTCTAACGATACCTTCACCTACCTGTGTACAGGTAAACTCTACCACTACCTTCACCTACCTGTGTACAGGTAAACTTTGTAACACTACCTTTACCTACCTGTGTACAGGTAAATTCTAACACTACCTTCACCTACCTGTGTATAGGTAAATTGTAACACTACCTTCACCTACCTGTGTATAGGTAAACTGTCTAACACTACCTTCACCTACCTGTGTACAGGTAACCTATCTAACACTACCTTCACCTACCTGTGTACAGGTAAACTGTCTAACGATACCTTCACCTACCTGTGTACAGGTAAACTCTACCACTACCTTCACCTACCTGTGTACAGGTAAACTTTGTAACACTACCTTTACCTACCTGTGTACAGGTAAATTCTAACACTACCTTCACCTACCTGTGTACAGGTAAACTGTAACACTACCTTCACCTACCTGTGTACAGGTAAACTGTCTAACACTACCTTCACCTACCTGTGTACAGGTAAACTGTAACACTACCTTAACCTACCTGTGTACAGGTAAACTGTCTAACACTACCTTCACCTACCTGTGTATAGGTAAACTGTAACACTACCTTCACCTACCTGTGTACAGGTAAACTGTAACACTACCTTCACCTACCTGTGTACAGGTAAACTGTACCACTACCTTCACCTACCTGTGTACAGGTAAACTGTACGTCACTCTAGATAAATGCTGTAACTGTAAATGGAAGAATATATAGTATGTTATTTTATCTGCTATTATTATAGAATCTGGATGTTGATGGTAAAATGTGGAAGATCTGAAAATACTAGGTTTTCTTTGGGGACTATTTGAACCTCACAGCGTCCTGCATGTATCCCTCCACCATGAATGGAGTTTAAGACTGAGATCTTCTCTAAACTATCATAAACAGCGTCTCAGAATCAGACAGTGTATTAATAACATCTACTGTAAGAACTTTCTGTGAGGAGTTTTTAGAGGAGGACGTCTGGTTCCATTCACCACCACTGTGAACAGTTCTGACTGTATCTAGAACAGAGTGTTTCATATCAGACACGCTGTACAGGAATGACTTTACGTATTAATTCAAATTCCTTTTTGGGAATTACAGTAGAAAGAACTGATTGTAGAAAAGTTTTATTTAACCAGTAGGTGGCACTGTGGCTGTGTAGGTGTGCAGTGATGGAGTTGGATACTTTCTGTGTTAATGAGTTCTTACTTAATACAGTAAGTAGAGCTTTTACATACGCCAGTGTGTTTATTAACCCTTTCCAAGCTTCTCCTAAACAACCCAGTATTATTATCAGTTCTCATCTAATACCTGCTTTGACTGCTCAGTACTTCATTAAGATAAATCAAGATTTGCTGCTGAAGAACTGATCACATTCATACAATGTCTGGGGCGTCCAGGAGAAATCTGGAACCTAACTTTGTTCTTCAAACTGGATCAAGATCTGATCTACTTCTCTCACAATAACATATTCATGTTACTTTGTATTGTATGTCTGATTATTTACATCTGTTCTAATCAGATCTGCTGTTGCAACAATGTTTCTGTTGTATAAACTGGATCTTACTGGCTTGAACACAGAATGTTACTGTAGAAGTTACAGAACTTCATTATCGTGGACCATCACTCATGTACAAAGTGGCTGTTCTGATTGCTGTCTTTTCTATTGGTTAACACAGTGATGGGATTGGTGGGAGGGGCACTTCTGAGACTTAAAGCTGCAGTACACAATTCTGCAGAACATTCCTTGATATTTGAGCTCCGCCCCAAAACAAACACGCCCCTCCCTTCAGAAGCTCCACCCCCCAAATTCATGGACACACATTCCCAGAGCAAATGAAACTGAACTAGCATAGTTGGCTGTTTAGACCTTCATAGCCAGAAGCCCTTCGTCCCCTGAATAACATTATATACTATAATACTGCATAACACTCTGACCAATCAGAGCACTCCCTTCTGTCCATGTTATAGTGACTGACTCCCACCATCACGTTCATCATGACAGAACAGAAAGCAGTAATCTAAACCAAACACTTTTTAATAGTGAGATCAAGTCCAAATCCAGCGGAAGTGCTTTTCCACATTTTATAGCATCATCTTTGTAGTTCAAAAACATAAACACATAAACAAACACAAGAACTATAGCAGGAAGTAACACTGTAGATAAACACAATATAAAATCACAATAGTAAAATATAATAACACACACACACACACACACACACACACACACACACACACACACACACACAATATGTAGAATAAAGTAATTATCTTAACAAACCATATTACAACATATCAAATACAACATATCAGCTTCTTACTGGAAACCCATACGATACACATACAGGTAAACTGTAACTCTACCTTCACCTACCAGGTCAACTGTATCACCCTCTACTGTAATAACCGTCTGTGAGGGAGCTTTTCAGAGTGTTTCATATCAGACACTCTGTATGTGAATGACTTTACTCAAATTTCACTCCAATTCCTTTTTGGGAATTACAGTAAAAAGAACTGATTGTAAGAAAGTTTTAATTCTACCAGTAGATGGCACTGTAGCTGTGTAGAAGAAGTTTATAGGCCCAGGACTAGAGTTCTGTTCTGATCTTTACAGTCTGGCTTTGCCTGATTCTAGTCCCACCTGCTTCGTCGTCTGAATTAAGTGGGACTCTACAAAACCTACAAAACCCAAAAACACTTCAAAACCCAAAAACCAACGAAAGCAGTTCAACATGTCATCGCGGTCCAAAGTCAAGTCAAGTCAAGTCAATTTTATTTATATAGCGCTTTTTACAACGATGTTGTCTCAAAGCAGCTTTACAGAGTTTTGAAAAGACAGTTATAACATATACCCCCCAGTGAGCAAGCCAGAGGCAACAGTGGCAAGAACACCTCCCTCAGACTGGAGGAAGAAACCTTGGGAGGAACCAGACTCACAAGGGGAGACCCATCCTCCTCTGATCAAAGAGTATTTACAGTTTAAACTAAATACCAAAGAAAGGAGTCTCTGTTTGAAATCTGGATAGCAAAGCTTTAGAAGCTGCACAGATAGAGGCAGTGTATGACTGAGGCAGTCTCTGGCTGAGGCAGTCTATGACTGAGGCAGTCTCTGGCTGAGGCAGTCTATGACTGAGGCAGTCTATGACAGTCTTTATGTAAAGTGGGCGTGAGCTGAAACAGTCCCATCCTATCTCAGTGCTGGTGCATCTGGATGGCACAGTGATGTAACTGAGGGTGTAGCAGTAAATGGACAGGTGAGCTGGCTGGTGATGGTGGGGAGGTTAGCTGGCTGGTGATGGTGGGGTGATGGCCCGATGATCAGTCCTTTAACAGCCTTCAACAGACAGGAGGACAGTCATTACCTCAGGAAGAGTAAAGAGAGAGAGTGAGTTGGGCTCGGGAGTGAGACTGTAGAGAATATGAATTTTCAGAATTTTAGAGTGAGGCTGGCGACTCCGGCAGATCTAACTATAACAGCCTAAACTAAAAGGAGAGAACCAGAAGGTAACATGGACATGAGAGTACCCTGAGACACTGGGGTCCCACCACTCCACCATCAACAAACCTGTGTGATCGCGTGAAGTGGTGGAACAACAGCACCAACATCTCAGTTTACCATAAACCTCTGTGTCCAAGAACCCCCAGATCTCCTGCCTTTATCTAAAAGAGAAGATTAATAACCAAAAGCTACTAAACAAGTATGTTTTTAGTCTAGACTTAAATATTGAGACTGTGTCAGAGTCCAGAACATTAACTGGGAGATTATTCCACAGGTTTGGGGGCTTTGTAGGAAAAAGCTCTTCCCCTCATTGTAGTCTTCTGAATTTTAGGAACTATTAGAAAACCAGCATCCTGTGATCTGAGTGAACGTGGCGGTTCATAATAGGAGATTAGATCTTGCAGGTTCTCCGGTCGAGACCGTGCAGGGTTTTATACGTCAGTAAAATAATTTCATAGTGGATACGGAATTTAACAGGAAGCCAGTGTAGCTGATAAAACTGGACTGATGTGATGGAAGGTTCTGGTTTTAGTTAGTACTCTAGCTGCAGCGTTCTGAACTAACTGAAGTTTATTCAGGTTCCTGCTGGAGCATCCTGACAATAATGCATTACAGTAATCTAGACTTGAGGTTATAAAGGCATGTACTAACTTCAGACACAGCATCAGACACAGATAACACATTTCTTAACTTTGAAATGTTTCGTAGGTGAAGAAACGCTGTTCTTGTAATGTTACCGATGTGTTGATTAAATGTCAGATCTGAGTCAATTGTTACACCAAGATTTTTAACTACTGAACCAGGAACTACAGAGAAATCATCAAGATTTAACATTAAATCTGAACATTTAGTCCGAGCAGCCTTTGGGTCGAGGAGGAGAACTTCCGTTTTATCTGGGTTTAAAAGAAGGAAGTTCTGTAGCATCCAAAGTCTAATATCTCTTACACAATCTTCTATCTTATCTAATCTGGATTTATCATCTGGTCTGATATGTACAGCTGTGTATCATCAGCATAACAGTGGAAACTAATTCCATGTCTATTTATAACTGAGCCTAATGGTAGCATATATAGTGTAAATAACAGAGGACCTAAAACAGAACCTTGTGGAACTCCATATTTCACTTTTGTATAATTAGACGATACATTATTAATCTTTACAAACTGAAAGCGATCACTAAGGTAAGATGTGAACCAGGATAACGCTGTTCCTGTGATTCCAACTATATTTTCTAGCCTGTCCAAGAGAATAGTGTGATCTATAGTGTCAAAAGCTGCACTTAGATCGAGTAACACCAGTAGAGATACGTGGTCCTGATCAGAGACAAGAAGAAGATCATTTGTTATCTTAACTAAAGCTGTCTCTGTGCTGTGATGTGGCCTAAAACCAGATTGGAATTTTTCATATATGTTGTTCTTATGTAGATGAGAACAGAGTTGTCGAGCTACAGCCTTTTCTAAAATCTTAGAGATAAAAGGTAAATTGGAAATGGGTCTATAACTGGACAGTTCTCTGGGGTCAAGATTTGGTTTCTTTATCAAGGGTTTTATCACAGCTAGTTTAAAAGACTTAGGTACATGACCCAGACTAAGAGAAGAGTTGATGATAGTTAAGGTTTAATAATAGCTGGTAATACTTGTTTCAATAGGCTTGTTGGAATCATATCGAGTGTGCATGTAGCAGAATTTGAAGAAGAGATAAGTTTTTTCTAGTTCTGTCTGCTGGAGTGGACAGAATGTTTCTAGTGTTTCTTCTAAAATCACATTTTGTGCTGTTTGAGCCAAACCAGATGAAGGATAGGTTACTCGTATTGGTAGAACTTTTTGTCTAATATTCTCGATTTTGCTATTGAAAAAGTCCATGAAATCATTGCTGCTGTGGTTGGCGGGTATTTGAGGTTCAGATCCTGCCTGATTTTTGGTAAGTTTTGCGATGGTGCTAAATAAAACTCTAGGATTGTTTTTGTTGTGTTCGATGAGTGTGGACAGGTATGCTGAGCGTGTTTTAATAAGTGCCTTTCTGTAAATGCTAAGGCTGTCCTTCCAAGCAGAGTGAAATACCTCTAGCTTGGTCACTCTCCATTTGCGTTCTAATTCCGTACTGTCTGTCTTAAGGTGCGTACTTCATTGTTGTACCACGGAGCGAGCTTTTTTTGTTGCATCTTTTTAATTTTTATAGGTGCAACGTTGTCTAAAGTTAGTCGGAGCGTATTTTCTACGCAGTCAGTTAGTCTGTCTAGCTCGGTTGGGTCTGATGATGGAAAAATTATGGTTGATAAATCTGGAAGAGTTTCAATAAAGTTCTGAGATGTATTTGGCATTATTGAACGTTTCATGCAATAACGGGGTGTACATACATTTTTACTAAGACTCAATTCATATGAAATTAGGTAGTGATCTGAAACTACTGAAGTCTGTGAGTAAGATTATGTATATCAACACCTAAAGTCAAAACTAGATCTAGTGTGTGATTACAGGAATGTGTAGGTCCTATTACATTCTGAGTGAGACCTATAGAGTCTAAGATGAGAAAGCCTTTTTTAATGGATCTGCTGAGTTTTCAAAGTGAATATTAAAATCTCCTGCGAAAGAAAAACAAGCATCTCCAAAATCAACTTTACAGGAGAGGACAAAAACTCTCTTTACCTTTAATGTAAGTCAATGGAACCAGAATTATTTCCGAGCTGTTTTGGAGCATTTCTATTGGTCCATTCATCATGAGATTTTCACACAATGTAAAAAGCGGCTGTTTTGTCCAAATAATGCATAAAAATAAAAGTGGACAAAAATGGAGATACATGTTTATCTTTGGACAGCAACGATATACATAATGATATGAAGTACACAATAAATACATCATCATTGTAGGGCCAAAGAAAGTGGAGCCTGCAGAATAACAACTTTAAATATTAAGTTAATGCAAAGTTAAACACAATAAGATTAAGGACTAATAGCAGCCTTCGGACCATTTCTGTCCGTCAGTTCATCCTTATGACTTCCACACATTGCAGCGGACAGCTGACCTTCACAATGGTATGTATGGGGCCGTGGATGGATCTCCCAGCATAGTCAATGACCAGCAGAATCAAGGTTTCACCATGGTCATCCTACTTCCTGTGGGTTGAGCTGGAGAAGAGAGTCTACAAGTGATAATAAGAACTCAGGGTCTGAAGGATCTGGAGAGGTTCTGTATGGAGTACTGGTCTCAGATCACCTCCAGGTGTTCTCCAGTCTCTTTTGCTTCGTAGAAGACTCACAGCTGTTGCATCTGCAAAGGAAGGAGCACAAAGCATTAACTGAAGGGGAGATGATGATTGTGACACATGTATACTGGAGTCTTAAAGGGACCCCCGGCTGGTACCACTTGTAAACCTTAATATGGTGAAATGAATAAATTGTTAAGACACGTTGTTAAAATCACTAAAGTATCAGATTTATTTATAAATTAACTCTTTTATTCTAAATATTTATCATATGGACGCAGTTATTATTACTGAGGTGCAATGCCTGCTGGGTAGATGAGGTCAGAAGGTTTCAGGTCTAACTGGGACTGTGGGTGTGAAGGAGTGAGTGTTAGTTACTAATCTAGCTTAAAGAAAACCATGTACATTGTGTTGTTGATGTTTCAGTGAAAGGCAGTGTGAAGACTGATATTAGTCTAAACAGCTTCACAACATAAACAAGGAGAATAGTTAGTGAAGCAGCGTGTGGACCAACCACAGCTACCCAAGACCCCCCGCTCTGCTCTCCTCACTTCAGTCTGGATGAGTTTGAGATGGTTCAGTAGACCACCACTGGTGAGAGACATGACGGAGGCTGTTGGTTTTAAGCGGAGACTAAAACACAATGCAGTGCCACAGTTTCTCCACACAGGAAGTCCAGAAGCTCAGATTCTGGAGAACCTCGAGAAGAACCGTGAAAGTGAACATGAGCTGGACTCTCTCCTGAGAACCGTTTAGCGTTAGCGTCAGCTGCTTCTCCTCGTTTGTGGATCCTGAAGGTGAAAGTCCAGTCTTAGTAGTGAACATACTACTTCACTAATAAAGGAGTGTGACGCTCAGAGACACTCCACGTTCAGTGTTAATCCTAGCTGTTTACTGAGTGTGAATGTTTCCTGCTAGAAAGCGGAGCTCCTTTAACAGACACTCTCCTTCTCCGTCAACACCAACACACAGCTTCACAACAACTCCAGCACTGTGTCACTCTCTCCTCCACCCTCTCTGTTCCACCATTTTACACTAACTTGGTTGTGTGATGTCACCGCTGATGTCAGAAATGTGAGTTCTAGTTCAAACTGTAAAGACTGAACCAGTAGCATGTTTAGTAGCTAGCTGACGCTCGAGCGTGACGGCCGGTTACTGCAACCATTTGACGTCACTACCCGCTGATACATCAGTAAATACAACAATGGAGACCCACGAGCAAGCAGATTTTTACACAAAATCTATAAATCTGATACTTTTAGTGATTTTTAACAACATGTCCTAATATTTATGGTCATTACACCATATTAAGGCTGGGTAACCGGGGTTCCCTTTAAAGCTTATGATGAAGCGTCTTTCTTTTCAAGTGTTCTACTTCAATGAAGCTCAGATCTATAAGAATATGCAGTAAAGACACGTTTTATAGCACTTTGCTCACGTTCCCCAGGTGTGGTAGGCTCTGTATGTAGATACAGTGCTGTGAAAAAGTATTTGCCCCCTTACAGGCTTCTTTTGTTTGGGCACATTTGTTGCACGTCAAGCGTCTCACGTCTCTGTGGAGGAATGTTGGTGACTCGTCTTTCTAGTTGTTTCAATTCCGTCACATTCGCATGAACAGATCAGGCCACAGCAGCTCAATCAGATTTAAGTCTGGACTTGGACTGACCCACTTCAGCCATTCAGAGGTTCAAACTTGCTGGTGTGCTTCAGATCATTGTCCTGCTGCAGAACCCAAGCATGCTTGAGCTTGAGGTCGCAAATGACCAGACTCTCCTTCAGGACTTTCTGGTAAGAGTAGAATTCCTGGTTCCACCAATTACAGCAAGTCGTCCAGGTCCTGAATCAGCAAAGCAGCCCCAGACCCTCACACCACCACCACCATGTTTGACTGTCTGTGTGATGTTCTTTTTCTCTGTTAGTTTTACACCAGATGTAATGGGACGCACACCTTCCAAACAGTTCCACTTGTGTCTTTGAGTTCTTGTTGGTCAGCAGTGGTTTTGGTCTTGGACCTCTCCATTGGTACCATTTTTGCAGCTCAGTCTTTCTTATTGTTGAATTATGAACACTGACCTTAACTAAGGCGAGTGAGGCCTGCACTGCTTTAGATGTTGTTCTGGGTTCTTTTGTGGACTCCTGGCTGAGTCATCGATGTGCTCTTGGAGTAATGTTGGTAGACCAGCTCCTGGGAAGGCTCTCCACTGTTCCATGTTTTCTCCTGAAGTGTATTGATGAGAAGAGAGGCTACTTTCTTTCCCCGTTTATTAATTTGACATGTAGTTTAAGAAAGACTACATTTTACGGTGTGGTATGTCTGGAAAACAACTGGTCTGAAGGGATGAGAGGAGATCTGTTTTAGACAGAGGCTATGGATTCCATAGGAAAGATCTTCTATCTTGGGCTCTGTATAGCTCAATAAGGGAGAAAAATGCCTTGTCCTGTCTAGAACGTCAAGAACCAGGGTATCAGAACAGTAGAACCTACTGAGAAGGCCAGAGGTTTCTTTACATTCAGCCAGGAAGCCTTTCCAGATGTTGAAAAGTGTCTGTTTGATCTTTCTTTGCAATAAATGTATTTTACAAGCAAGAATTATTCAGTCATCATTACAGCACCACTACAGAACTGACTACACTCCATTTGTGGATAACAGCTCTGACTGTGGTTGGGGGAGTCCCAAAGCCTCATCTGTTGTTGAAGTTCTTCAGATCGAGGCATAATGTGTTGCTTTTTCGAGATCTTTGAGCTACTTTATGCCGTCAGACAGGTTCTATTTAAGTGATTTCTTGATTCTACAGGTCAGGCAGTAAACAGGTCTGGGTGTGGCTGGTGAGATTGAACTCAGCTTTCTAAAATATGTGGTTAATCACAGTTTATTCATGGGGGGATGTGGCCTGGTTGGTTCGAATAGCTTTTTTCCCTTAATATAAAAGAACTCATCATTTAAAAACTGCATTTCATATTCAGTCAGGTTTTCTTTGTCTGATCTGAAACATTTAAATGTGACACAAAACAAAAGACACCTGTAAGCGGGCAAATACTTTTTAACATGTTCACCATCTCAGACACTATCCAGCTGTGAAAAGTAGCACTGACCTCTGTAGGTTGTCGTGCGAATCCTGAAAAAAGAGAAACCGTTTGTGTTTATATGATTAAAAAAAACATTATTAATGTAAACAATGTCTTTTCATAACATATGCCATGATATGTTGACAGTGTGGCTGCCGTGCATAATTAAAACGTGGTTTTTAGGCCTGATGTTCAGCTTCTTGGTTACGATCGCCGTCATCAGTGTTACCAAATAAGAGCTCATTTGTTTGGAAGGTATTTTAAACCAGCCTTTACAGAAAATAAGTATACTTAAAGTTAATTTTATTAAGTATACTTTATGCAGTGACTATACTAATGTCATTGTACTAGTAGTACACTCGTATATGTACTATTTTAATACTTCTTGGGACTACATTGGCCCAATTTCTAGTTTTTAAAAGTATACTTTTAAGTACACTTTAAGTGTAAGAGTAGTAAACCAAGTATAAACTAGCTTATCTTTTGTACTGTAACTACACTAAAAGTAAACTTAAGGGTTTACTGTTAGTTTACTAGCTTGTAAGTTTTCTTTAAGTGAACTTAAACTTAACATAATACTAATAATTTACTGCTTATATTATTGTTGTACTTTAAAGTATATGACTAGGTTTAAGAGTTTTTTCTACTTAAAATAGAATTTAACAACGTTTACTTACTCACCAGTGAACACACGTAAAATAAACAAGACACACTCAGATTAAGAAACATATTTGTATCTTTATAAATCTTTATAAATCAAATTTTAAATAAATATTGTACTGGATGTGTTTTTGTGTAGAACAAGAATACTTACTTCTACTATCTCAATCAAAAGATGAAGTACAAGTAAAGACCAAATATACTTAGACTGTTCTATACTTGTTAGTATAACCCCAGCATACTTAAGTATAACTGTGTTTAGTAGATCACTGAGAAGTACATAAAAAGTAAACTGAAAGTAGACTCACTTCCTCCTAGTTTAAAAGAAGTAAACTGATGCTACACTTGAATAAACTCTTTTTTGTAAGGGAGGCCAGTAACAACTGCTAACGACACAGCATGCTGGGTATTCTGTCACTGGTGCTTCTAGTATATATCATATGAAAGATAGCAGTAAACATTATCTAATATTATACATAGAGAAAAAAAAGTGCTGGGTAGTGCGTGAAATGCCCCCTGATATTCAGGGGTCCCATATTGTTGACTGGCTGCTCTCACTGATGCTAGTGGTAATGGATTCAGTGGCAACAAGATGTTTGGTTTAACGGTTCTTCTACTGGTTTGGTAGATCTTCCACACATGTACTGAACTCTTACTCCTCATCTCTTCATCTGTCGTCAGTCTGATTGAGTGAATCAGCAATAACTCAATCTTTACTGCAGAAGGACCAACCGGGGGGACCAGTTTGCTACAGCCCACCCTGAGGCAGAGCAGTGCTGCAGATATAGTTAGTTAAGAAAGACAGAAGCTCTCTGATTGGTGGGTGAAGCAGCTAAACAATGACAACATATTGTTAAATTCATTCAGAGGGGTCCATGAGGTTATTTAGGCCCCCCAGGACCCCCTACATTTCAAACCCTGGTGCTGAGTAATTTTTTTCTTGGAGATAGAAGATGGTTAAGTGGCTGTACAAATGGCTCAGAGCCTGAAAGGAACAGTTATGGGTCTATTTCAAAGGTACGTTGAGGTACGTTGAGGTCTCTCTGTCTTATCAGTACCTGGATGCACTTAAGCACAGAGACTGAAGGAACTTTACCTTTTCTTATTCTCTTCTTCTCCAACCCTAAAAGAAGAAGAAGAAGAAGAAGAAGAAGAAGAAGAAGAGCCGGATTGGTCATCTCACAGATCCACATTCAGCATCAAGGTTCTGAGAAGCGTACAGCAGCAGACGCACCTTTCATTGTACATATGATGACAAGCTGAACGACTCCAAGGATCGTGAGAGCTGCTACGGCCACAGCTAAGCAAGTGACAGTGCTGGACCTGCAGGACTGGAGTTCTTCTAGAACATAAACAAGCCAAGTTCACATGAACTGAACCCCTGCAGCTCTTGATGGCTTGAGTACGTTTCCAGATACACACTTGACAATGACAATACTAAAACTCCACACTACTGATATTCCTCCATCCATCCATTCTCTTCCACTTTATCCCGCTAGTCGGGGTCACGGGGGGGCTTGAAGCCAATCCCAGTGTCACCCCGCGAAGGCAGGGTACGCCATGGACAGGTCACCAGTCCATCACACACTCACGCTAACCACTACACCACCCTACTAACCACTACACCACCATACTAACCACTACACCACCATACTAACCACTACACCACCGTAATAACCACTACACCACCATACTAACCACTACACCACCATACTAACCACTACACCACCACACTAACCACTACACCACCGTACTAACCACTACACCATCATACTAACCACTACACCTCCATACTAACCACTACACCACCATACTAACCACTACACCACCATACTAACCACTACACCACCATACTAACCACTACACCATCATACTAACCACTACACCACCATACTAACCACTACACCACCGTACTAACCACTATACCACCATACTAACCACTGCACCAATACTAACCACTACACCACCATACTAACCACCACCATACTAACCACTACACCACCGTACTAACCACTACACCACCATACTGACCACTACACCACCATACTAACCACTACACCATCATACTAACCACTACACCAGCTCTACAGCCAAGAAAGCCCAGCAGCGTCTCTACTTCCTCCGGAAGCTGAGAAAGGCCCGTCTTCCTCCACCCATCCTCACCCTCTTCTATAGGGGAACCATAGAGAGCATCCTAAGCTGCATCACTGCCTGGTTTGGGACCTGCACAGCCTCTGACCGCAAGTCCCTCCAACGCATTGTGAGGACAGCTGAGAGGATCATCGGAGTCTCTCTCCCCTCCGTCTTGGACATTTACACCACCCGCTGCATCCGCAAAGCAACCAGCATTGTGGATGACCCCACCCACCCTTCACACAGACTGTTCTCCCTCCTGCCATCAGGAAGAAGGTACCGCAGCGTCCGGTCCAACACGACCAACAGCTTCTTCCCCAAGACTTCTCAACACAACTCAACGTCTGAACTGATATCTTTCTCCAACCATTTACCCCAGATAAAAAAAGGGAAGCATTTTTTGCACAAAGCATTGCACTAACAACTTTACTACCTCACTGGACTCTATTTATTACACATTGCACAATTTGCACACAACCAGCAATTATTTATTATTCTCTGTCTGTACTGTGTTGTGTTGTCTGTCCGTACTTGTTTGTTTGTGTTGCACTTGTGTCTGTATGCACTGTCTATGTTGAACTATGGTCCTGGAGGAACGTTGTTTCGTTTCACTGTGTACTCTGTATGTAGTTGAAATGACAATAAAAACCCACTTGACCACTTGACTTGACCACACTGTGACGCCTATTTCAAATACTACATGTATTAAAATGACAGAAGTTGAACTAAAGCTTTTCACTAAACTGAGTTGTTGGATCAGTGTAATTAATTAATTTAATTAATTGTGTTACTGAAATGAATCACAATTAGATCATCTTTAATTAACATAAGTGAAGTGTATCCTTCAGTCGTTAGGTTTTAAGTTCAGGTTTAAAGGCTCATATAACATTTAAATTTCTTTATCTCATATATTCATATAAGCCAGTATCATTAGATCTGCTCTCATCATTGATGCACAAATCAAGCCCTGAATTTATTTCTTTTAAAATATTTCTATCAACATGTCCATGCATTATGTTTAACTGCCCCTCCAACCAGGGCTGATTGATGGGACTTGATATTTGAATTCCCTCGTCTTGCAGGTTTACCACCCGTGTTGTCTAGTCTCCAAAACTGCAGGACTAGTTATCAGACAAAAAAACAATAGTGTAAACATCCGCTCAAGACCCACCCATCAGATTTACACACCTACTGTCCCACATTCCTCAACCATAACACTACTGTTATGATCTCACCATCATACCTGATATGCTGATCTGTACTTCCCGCACGTGATCTTTATCTCGAATGAGACAAAAGTAGCTGCTCGTGTCCCTCTCGTCTCCCACGACGACACTGTGGCGTACACTGTAGTCTACACTGTAGTCTTCAGCACGAATGATTATCCCCTTCTTATCCGTCCAAGACCCCTTTGGCATGGAAGACCAACCGCCCGATTCGCATGTCAAGCACACCTTCCCACCCACGCTGTCCACCGTAATGACTGAAGACGCTTCTAGAAAAAAGGTTTGGTAAAGTTCTTAATGGAGACATAAGTGCAGGGTAGTTCATTTCTAGGACCACAGTGTGGACATAGTTAGCCATCAAACATTGGTCTTACCAGCCACTTGAACAGCCGCTACGGCTTCTTTAGTCCATCGGCTGTACGTGAGGGAGCACATGTTCTCTCCTGCTTCAGAAGTTTGCGCTCCTGATATTCCTAATGACACATTTCCATTCTGGAGCTCATCTCTGAGCAGGTGTGTCCTGCCTGCATAAGACGGGAACTGAGGAGCGTTTTGGTCTTCATAGTTCTTATACATGTGGACAAGGATTTCAGGGGGCCGGGCTCGGAAGCACTCGACTCTCATTCCCGCAGCGCTCGTCCTGGGCTTGAGATGAAACGACAGAACGATGTCCTCACCGGCACTTACAACCACTGGACTGTCCAGACCAATTAGGTCGTACTGACTCTCTGAAATGGTGAAACACCAAATAGAATATTTACAATAACTTTCACATCACCAAACACTCTGTACTTTTGGACTCATATCCTACCTGAGCTGGAACTGCACAGGTAAACTGACCACACCCACATATAAATCTGAAATATAATAATATATGGATCTCAAATATAGGACAGGTATTTTATACTATGTATCAGTTATCAGACTGTATCATATTATATCTTGATTTATCTGTATAATTAATAATTATATTCTTAACTATATATAATACTGACTATACTGCTATTATTATACTATGCTTATTATATTACACCATATATACATATATACACCAGTCTATACATGTAAATAGTGCTACTGCTATCTATCTATTATCTATCTATCTATCTATCTATTATCTATCTATCTATCTATCTATCTATCTATCTATCTATATTTATTGTGGGTCGCTCGAGGGACGAGAGGGACCAGAAAGGTGTATCAGTGACGGCTTGCAGTCACAATTTATTTAGTCTTAACAAAAAAATTCCAAAATCTAAAGACGAGTAAAAAAAATTGACAAAAATTGGATCCTCTTCATACGCGCAGTGAGTCGCACGGCCTCGGAGGCTCCTCTCCCCGTACCGGCGCAGTAAACACCATAGAAGACAGCGGTAGACCCCGGGCGACACACAGTCAGACGGCGGATCCGGCGGCACAGCTCAGTCCCCTAGGCGACAGAAGAGGCGTAGAGAACAGAACAGGAGAAAGGGAGACACGGCATACCATAGAGACGTTAACGGTCAGTTGTACGGCTCCAATGCTGCTCCCCCACTGAGTCTCAGCGAGCCCTTTTTATGCTCCGGCTCCGTCGAGTTGAGTGGATGATGACGTCATCTAGGTAGGCAGCCGCAAAGGTTTGGTTCGGCCGTAGGACCACATCCATGAGCCGCTGGAAGGTGGCAGGCGCTCCATGGAGCCCGATCGGGAGAACCTGGTAATGCCAGTGGCCCGATGAAGAGGAAAAGGCTGTTTTGGGTCGGGCACCGTTCGTGCCACCAGTTGTAGTGGCGTTGTTGGCTCGTTGGGCTTCCTCCATATGCTTTGCACAATGGGGGCTACAGCGTCAATGCGCTGTTGCATCTCTTGAACATACTCAATGACGGAGCGGTACGGGGACGGTTGCTGCTCCCATGCCTCCCTGACCACATCGAGAAGCCCCCGTGGCCTGCGAGAATAAAGGAGCTCAAAGGGTGAAAACCCTGTGGGGGCCTGGGGCACTTCTCGTATGGCAAAGAGGACGTAGGGAATCAGCAAGTCCCAGTCCCGTCCGTCCTGAGCCACCACCTTGCGGAGCATACGTTTTAGCGTTTGGTTAAACCTCTCCACCAATCCGTCCGTCTGGGGGTGATAGACGGAGGTGGGGAGGTGTTTAATTTGGAGAAGCCCACAGAGGTCCGCCATAAGTTTGGAAATGAACGGGGTACCTTGGTCCGTAATGATGTCCTTCGGGATCCCCACACGACTACATAGCGTGAACAGTTCCCTGGCAAGTGCCTTGGAGGTGGCTTTTCTAAGGGGGACCGCCTCCGGGTAGCATGTTGCATAATCCACCAAGACGAGGATGTACTCGTGCCCCCGGCCGCACTTTGGCAACTGCCCTACAATGTCCATGCCTATTCGCTCAAAGGGGACGGCGATGATGGGAAGCGGGACGAGGGGAGCTGGTGGCGGCCTTTTTGGGGACGTGAGCTGACACCTCTGGCACCGCTGACAGAAGTTCTTCACCTCGGTGTATATGGAGGGCCAATAGAACCGGGGGAGGATGCGTGCCAAGGTGTTCTCGTGATCCAGGTGCCCTCCCATTGGATGATGGTGTGCTAGGTGCATCACAGCATCGATGCGAGACCTGGGCAGGACCAGGGCCTCTCTGACTCCTCCAGGGAGGTGCCGCACATGGTACAAGAGGTTATCTCGGACCGCGAAGTAGGTACTGGGGAGTGGCTGTTGGGCATGTGGCACTCCGTCAATCTGCATCACGTTCTCCCAGGCCCGCTTTAACCTATTGTCCTCCCGCTGTTCTTTGGCAAACCCCCCCTCCTGCTGTATCTGCTGGAAGAGTGAGGAGAGGGGGTTCGGGACGCTAGGATGCTCACCTTCGCTGCTGACCTCCCCGCTTTCCTCCGCCGGCTGTGCCATCAGGGTGGACTTCTCCATGCACAGAGGCAACCGGCAGCGTCTCACAGGATGGCTGGATCCCAGGGAAATGAGTCGGTCGAAGCAAGGTGACCGTACTGCCGGAATCCATAAGGGCGCACACCTTCTGGCCATCAACTAGCAGGCGGGGGTGACGCAGGCGGTGGGAGTCGCTCCATGCCAGCTACAGCCTGCGAGGCAAGCCTTCCTGGGTTGAGCAGGGCCGGTAGGGTCCGGTTCGGTGGGCATAGGTTCATCCAGGACCGCGCGGCTATGATGTCTTCGGTCAGGGCCCTGACACCTCTTGCCAGCTCTTGGGTAGCTGTTTGTTGTTGTATGCTGGTCTCCAGTAAGTGCTGGATGATTTGATCCATTTCTCCTGTCTACAGCGTGCAAGCAGGAGAGGATGAGGTGAAGTAGGAGGGAGGAGCGAAGAAAAAGAGAGAAAAAAAAATTAATAATATTATTTTATTTATTTTTTTTTTTCTGGTGGTGTCCCTCAGACGGATGTCGATGCCCGCATTCTCCACCACACTGGGTCGCTCGAGGGACGAGAGGGACCAGAAAGGTGTATCAGTGACGGCTTGCAGTCACAATTTATTTAGTCTCAACAAAAAAATCCCAAAATCTAAAGACGAGTCAAAAAAATGACAAAAATTAGATCCTCTTCAGACGCGCAGTGAGTAGCACGGCCTCGGAGGCTCCTCTCCCCGTACCGGCGCAGTAAACACCATAGAAGACAGCGGTAGACCCCGGGCGACACACAGTCAGACGGCGGATCCGGCGGCACAGCTCAGTCCCCTAGGCGACAGAAGAGGCGTAGAGAACAGAACAGGAGAAAGGGAGACACGGCATACCATAGAGACGTTAACGGTCAGTTGTACGGCTCCAATGCTACTCCCCGACTGAGTCTCAGCGAGCCCTTTTTATGCTCCGGCTCCGTCGAGTTGAGTGTCGCCAGCTGCTTATCAGGAGGCAGCCAGCGTACGTGATTAGGTGCCCGCCCCCTGGACATGCGGTCGGGTGCTGTCCAAAACACCAGGTGCTGAAGGAGCTGTCCGCTCCTCCCGCTGCCTGGGGAGCCGCCCTCGTCGGTGTTGGCACGATAGAGCGGGGTCGGTGGGCATCTATCTATCTATCTATCTATCTATCTATCTATCTATCTATCTATCTATCTATCTATCTATCTATCTATCTATTTATCTATCTATCTATCTATCTATCTATCTATCTATTTATCTATCTATCTATCTCTCTATTTTTCCTTATATTCAACTTATATTAGCATATAGACGCATTTGTGACATACATGCCAACTTATTGGAAATCGGTGATCAAAGCAATATTTCAGTGTAAGATATGTAACATATTTAACAACATAAGATAAAAAATAATTATTCATACTCATACAGCTTCATGATAAGGTTTTTCATGCATGTTGCTGGTTTTATTACATTTATGTTTGTTTCTTTTTAGAAATTTGCTTTAAAATAGTATTTTAGAATTAGGATTAGACATACTGTGTATGCATGATTTACGTATCAAACCGAATATATGCATATATGTGTTGATCCATCTATCAGACATATACGCCCAAGATTTAATAATACTTCTACATACACAGCATATATTTACATACATGCTGAAACACATGCATGACCCTGTATGACTGTATAAGTGCATATACAGTCCAAATACAAAGCTTTTTAATGAAGGCGTCATTGACACTCATTTCTCCAATACTGTGTTCACTTAAACCCAGAACTAGAACTAACTACACATATGGTAATTATTAATATTAACATTAATAACCCATTCAGATATTTCTATTTTCATTTATGATAAAATCAGCTTCAGTACTACTGGACTGAGGGGAATCTGACATTTAGAAGATCTGCATGCTCAGATGAAAGTGTGGGCAATCAAAATCCTGAAGCTCTGATGTCTGCTTACCCTCCAAATATGGCTTAGCATGTGTTGCTATGTGCTATTACCTCAGTCAAGCTGTAGTAGACCCTGAAAGAGTTCAGTTACTTTCTGTGTATGATGACCCCAAGTAGCTGGATACAGCAGAAGATAATGGATGGATGATGAAATATTCTTACTCTGTACAAAAAGGCACTCAGAAAAATATTTGTTTAGAAATTTCGATCTATAAAGATTTATTAAAAAAATAACGTTTCATTTGCTGAATATGTGTTGTATTTGTGCAGCCCACTGCTACGTCTACATAATAAGAAAAAAACATGAGCTAGTCATATACTTTAAAGAGCAAAAATAACATATAAGTAGTAAATTGTAAGTATTCTGTCGAGTAAAGCTTGCAGTTACTTTCAGTGGCTCTCTTTTAAAACACACCAGTTTGGTTCATTCAATTGAATTCCATTACACTGGCTAAACGTACCTACTGTCTCATTTCCAGCTCATAGAAATGATTTACTCCTGTTGATTCAACTTGTTTTACTAGACTGGCTTTAAAAGTGCAGACTGTAGTGTCTGGTCAGTTGATAGTCACTCTTAGGAGTAGAGAATGTGGTAATGCTAACAATACAGGAAAGAAAAACATGGATCTCATTGTTGTAAATTCTTGTTTTTCCACATCCTTTGAACACAGCAGTCGCCGTTTACAGATGTTGATGTTGATGTTGGTTACAGTGGTGGTGATGTTGTTTACAGTGGTGGTTACAGTGGTGGTGATATTGGTTACAGTGGTGGTGATGTTGGTTACAGTGTGGTGATGTTGGTTACAGTGGTGATGTGTGTTTACAGTGGTGGTGATGGTGTTTACAGTGGTGATGGTGTTTACAGTGGTGGTGATGGTGTTTACAGTGGTGGTGATGTTGGTTACAGTGGTGGTGATGGTGTTTACAGTGGTGGTGATGGTGTTTACAGTGGTGGTGATGGTGTTTACAGTGGTGGTGATGGTGTTACAGTGGGGTGATGGTGTTTACAGTGGGTGATGGTTTTACAGTGGTGGTGATGGTGTTACAGTGGTGGAGATGGTGTTTACAGTGGTGGTGATGTTTACAGTGGTGGTGATGGTGTTTACAGTGGGGTGATGTTGGTTACAGTGGTGTGATGGTGTTTACAGTGGTGATGGTGTTACAGTGGTGGTGATGGTGTTTACAGTGGTGGTGATGGTGTTTACAGTGAGGGTGATGTTGGTTACAGTGGTGGTGATGGTGTTTACAGTGGTGGTGATGGGAATCAGTGGTCATCATTCTACAAATATTCACATTGTGTTCAATGTGAAACAGTTTGGTGCATTCTGGGTAAAAAGAGTGCTCTGGTGAGCTCAGAACTGAAAAGATCTTATAAAAGATTAAAGGTGTATAAATGACTAGCTGCTTGGTTTTATACACTGGCGTCAATGGGACTCCTGAATTTGGGGAGTTCTGTAGTCAGAGAGGAAACTTCAGGGTCTATAAGTTCTTCAGAGAAGGTCTAATGATTTCTGGGAGCTAGAAAAACTCACATCAACATAATAATGCTGGTTAAACTCTCTGGATGGAAACAAAAGGGTTAAATTCTTGGAAAGTCCAGCAGAAAACTGGCCAATCAGGAATAGTTTTTATTCTGGGTGGTATCTGGATTGATATATTTAAGTGAGTCTTCTTATTAGTTAGGACTTGAAGCACTGAAGGGAAGGCCTAAAGCAGAGGTGGAGCCACATGCAGATCTTTTACTGCCCCCTTGTGGCTCCACAGCAGTATTACATCTTTAGATTCAAACATTAACACAGTTTTAACACCGTTTCAGCAAGAAATGGTCTGGAATTCATGTATACCTGCCAATTCACTGAACTTAAATCCTGAATTCTGGCAACATCTTAGTGGAAATAAGTCACGCTAGGCCTTCTGGAGGTTCTAGATACGTCAGTGATTGAATATGAGCTGCAGTTTAGTGAGTTAATTAGAACAGCAGGCGTCTCTACTGAAACAGTCACAGCTCACTACTGACTTCAGTGATGACCTTCATGTTGAATCATGTCTTTACAGGAGAGGCCAAAAACTGTCTTCACTTTCAATGTACGTCAATGGAACCAGAATGAAGCATTTCTATTGGTCCGTTCATCCTGAGATTAGGGGACAATGTAAAGGACAGCTTTTCCAGATGAGGCAGAAATATAAAAATTGTTACATGTATGTATATTTCCTTTATAATTCCTCACACGCTGGACTCTTCTGAGCTGGAGGAGGATGTAGGCCTATGGTCCTGTTACGTGATGAGGTCATTAATGTCCAGTTTCAGGCTGTTTAAACCGTATACTAAACGCTGAAATGAATCAGTAGCTGCGGGGAAGGTTTTATAAGAGCCTCTTTTAGACACATGACTTTAAAAAGGAGTTCAAATCTGATGTAGTCAGTCAGCAGTAACTCAACTCAGACCTCCTGATGTGAGCTAGTATGTGGAACGTTGTTAAGAGAGCATCAGAACAAAGTTCAAACCACACACTGTGATTAGTATTAAATATTAATGAGCTTTATTATACATTACATAAACATTCTGTACGTATTCTATACATACACGTTATTTAAGATAGACCTTTTCTGAAGCTTCAGGATCTCAAAACATCTCACACCATCACAAGACAACATAATAGTAATTTATATATATATATAGAAACATGTGTGAGGATAAATAATAACTATTACTAACTAATGTATGTATGTTTCTGCAGCTTGAAGGGAAACTCAGCAGAGTTTTTAAAATTCCTACATAATTCAGTGTGTAAGATGTAAACAGAGTCATTCAGAGTGGTTTGGTGTTAAAGGGAAACTTACTGACTCAGATATTGTTTACAGTGTTGGTGAAGGGAACCAGAGGTCACCATGTCTACAACACAAATATACACATTGTATTCACCACCAGTGAACCTACATGTGTCCTTTTTATGGTGGACGTCCGGTTCCATTCACCACCACTGTGTTCTGACACCAGTTCTGACTCCAGATCACCATGGTCACCATGTCTATCCCACAAATGCATTTGCTATCCACAGTAACCAGTGAAGCTACACGTGTGAGTTTTATATGGAATGTTGATGATGACGACTCTGTTTACATCTTTAATGATGCAGAGAAACGAGTGGAAGCTCCTGGTTATGGATCTACAGCTGCATCAGATCACAGCACTGCAAACCCAGAATGTTCTGATAGTCAGTAGACGACTGTGAGGTGACGTCTCGACTGTGTCTTCTTTCTATACAGGCTGAAGAGCTTGGAGGTCTCGGTAGGAGCTTAAGCAGCCCAGGGACGGAGATGTCCACAACTGAAGTTCTCCTCCTCTCCAGTGACGCTGATCAGTGGTGTTAAATGGAGGCTGTAGTGGTGACACCAGCTGTGGAGTGCTGGAACCGGCAGGTGAGGTGAGGTCATGGAGGTCGTAGTGGTGACGTCTTCATGACGAGGACACAGACTCTGGAGACGTAGTGGAGCACCTGCTGAAGGATGAACGACTTTCAGTAGACTGTAGCTTTGGCTTTTTAAGCATAAACTACTGACACCACAAATTAGGCTAATGTAGAACTTCAGTACTGAATACTGAATCATGTTTCACACCATACGGTTCACTAGTCTATTCAATAAATGATCATTTTCATTGATTTCTTGTGTTCTTACTACATGAGATGTGTGTGTGGTATCTACACGAGTCTCACAAACCTTCTAAACTTTTGCTGTTGTCGCTCCTCTGGACTCCACACGATCTGTAGCTGGTGGTGTCTTCAGCTGTGAGAAGGGATGCTGGACCAGGAACCACCTGAAGTAGCTGGACTTGGAGGGAACCTTGGGGTTAGACTGGAGACTTGGGGGGCGTCGACAAGCCTAACGGTGGTGGTACCTGTAGTTGAAGGCGCCGCCTCTGCAGTGACCCTCGTTTAGAGACTGTAGTGGTGACGCCTTCAGCCGCAGGCAGGAGTGCTGGCCCAGAAACACCTTCACTCCCCCACAAGCTGGGGCACTGGAATAGTGCCACCATGTGGAGTGGCAGGGTCGGTGGCTGTTGGGATAGACTCTGCTGCAAGCCTGACGGTGGTGATGCCTGCAGTTCAGTTCAAGACACCACCACCTCAAGACCACCACAGGAACTGCTGCAAGCTTAATGTGGGTGATGCCCACAGTTGAAGACACCACCTCTCCAGTGACCCTGGTTGCTAATGTGAAACAGAGACTGAAGTGGTGACGCCTTCAGCTGTGAGCAGGAGCTCTACAGCGCTGGTACCTCCAGGCCTAGACATGAAGACTGCAGTGGTGATGTCCAACCTACACCTGTGCTAGAAGATGGATGGGCAAAGACTCTGCTGCGAGCCTAATGGTGGCGATCTCTGGGAACAGAGACTTAGTGGCGACACCTTCAGCCGTGGGCAGGAGTTTGCTGGTGCAGGTATGAAGGCTGTAGTGTGGCACCTACAGACGCTGCAAGATGAACAGCCCTTTTGCTGCGAGGAGAATTCTTTCTGACTGAGGACGTTCAGAACTTCACATAATGTTTTAATATTCAAACAGACTCACCAAACCAAGTTAGAGTAATGCTAATATCCTTAAACCACCAGTAGATGCACTTAAGCAGTGAAAACTGGTGCAAGCTGGGTCACTGCGCCACCATCTGGAGTGGCAGAGGCTCTGAGGAAAGACATGAAGACCACAGGAACTGCTGCAAGCCTAACGTGGGTGATGCCCACAGTTGAAGACACCACTCCAGTGACCCTGGTTGTTGTGAAACAGAGACTGAAGTGGTGACGCCTTCAGCTGTGAGCAGGAGCTCTACAGTGCTGGTACCTCCAGGCCTGGACATGAAGGCTGTAGTGGTGATGTCTTCAGATAAGGGCTGCCTACCTACCTGCTTACCTTGGCTCTAAGATGAACGACTATCTTTGGCTGTGAGGAGCATCCTTGTTAATCAAATACATTGATAACTATTTACACATTTTGTGTAGTCAATATTTCAACACATGCTCCACAAGTACATTCAGTCCATGGACAGAATTCAGCAGCAAATGTACAGCTTTGCTATTAAATACTTTATATTAGCTTTCTCAATAAATATAACATACCGTCTATTGAAGGAGCAGCAAAAGGAATACAACATATTGACATATCAATAACAATTAAAACTTTAAGAACCTACAGTGCATTTAAAAAACATTACATAACAATAAAAGTACAGAAATAGCCAATGCAAGATACAGCAGGCAGTGAAGGCACCGTTTTCAAATTTGATATTCCAAATCAGTCGAATGGTCCAAATCCAAGGATGCTGAAGGCTCCAGGCTCCTCAAGAGCTTGCTTGAAAATGCTGCCTCTCTAGAGCTCCTGCAGCTGGAAATGATACCACTCTGGTGCCCCTACTTTTTAAAAGTCCCACCAAAGAAGTGTACCTGCTGCTCCAGTAGGTTAGTGCTGCTGTTTCTGTGTCCACAACTGAAGGCCCACTCCATTGCACCTTTTAACTGGTGTGGATGCTGTTGTTCCAATGACATCACCACTGCAGTTTCTATGCCTGTTCCTAAAAGTGCCATCACCCTGAAGATTTTCCTCAAGACAGCATGTGCTGCTGCTTCTGCTCACAACTGAAGGCTTTGCCTCTGGTCTCCATGCTTGTGACTGAAGGTACCCAGTACCTGCCACTCCTGATGTCTGCCACGATGACTTGAAGTCCTTCCTGATGACTCCACTTTACTACAGGTTACGTGACTGCATATGGTGGCCCCTGTGATCCTGCTTTGCTGATAGCAAAAGGGTCCAACGTTGGGTGGTAACAGTGCCACACCACTCCATTCACAGTCTCCATATACATACCTGTAGGCAACATGACCATTTCAGAAGTCCTGTTGAATACTGAAAACACATCAACAGCCTGAAGGTACTGCTGCTGTAGATGTCCTGTACATAACTGTAGGCATCAATGCTGCACCACTTTCTGTGCCTGAAGCTGAAGATAGCACCACTTCAGCACACAGTCACATTACTACTGTGGTGGCCGTGCTGGTGCTTGAAGGCACCACAACTCCAGTGCCTCAACTGTGGCTGAAGACATCATCACTTGAAAATTAGAACCAACTAATGAAGACCTTACCTTCACCTCTCATCTGAGTGGAGGAGCCAGCTACAAGAATGTATGCATGTCAGTCACCAAGACCAGGCAATTGCCAGTGGTCCAGATTGACATGGGGACAGAGAAAATTGTTGGAAAAACAAAGCCAGGGCACACGTCCCTCAATAAGCAGATATGATGGCCTGAAACTTGGTGGCAGACGTAGCTTGATGCTGTCCAAATACTGGACCCTCAAAACATACTGTAGTGAAAACAAAGAACCGCTACCTCCAGATAATATATGATCATCTGGACACGCCTGAGAAAATGAACATGAGACTGCATAGTCCCAACATAGAGTAACTCAGGACAACGGCCATGACACACAGATCAAAGATGCTGACTAATGACTCCTACTGAATGACGGCCATCCTGAATCACTGGATGAACTACTAAGAAGGTCCAAAGATGTCAGGTCCAAAAGAATTCCTTCAGAAGTCTGGAAGACAATAGGTTGACAAGGGGCTGAGAGCCTCGCAAGCTCTTCAACCAGACCATCCTCGATGACAGCGCACCAGTAACATGGCTGACTAGCACCACTGTTCCCATTTGTAAAAACAAGGTGTTGTCAATAACGCTTCAAATTCCATCCAGGTCCGTGTGCTGGGCCACTCAATCAGCAAATGTGATGGCCTGATGATGCCGACCTGTTCAAAGCGTACTGCTGTCAACCTGAAGAGCCAAGATCTCCAGAGGACATATGATAATTCCTGATCCGTGTGCTGTGTCACTCATTGTTGTTTGTCAAATGGGTCCTTGACAGCTGCCT
>CM038716.1:11312773-11372773 GCA_021613375.1 Megaleporinus macrocephalus
GAAATGTGTAATGGCAGGCAGCGCACAGCCTCTAACAGAGAAATATGATGGCTCAAAGAATTTAAAGAAAACTTTAAGGGCATGTTTTCTGAGGATGTGAGAGAATGATCTACTCCTGTCATCAGATCTTTTGAGACTATTGAAACACTGAGCCTGTACGTGTGACGTTAACATATTAAAAGGTTAAAAAAAAAAAAAAAAACTCCTGCGAAATCCAACCAGACACCTCTTTACTATTATGGCTTTGGTTACAGCAGCACATAGACACTGTACACGTACACCTTTTACATACAACTGTAGTCATCAGGGGTGTAATGATACATTGTGGTACGATTGCTCACGCGTTCTGTTTTAATGGCATCTACTGCAATAGTATTTTTCGAACACCAGAGGGCGCCCCCTCTGAAAAAGGCAGAAGGTAACTACAGGACGTTAGTTTTGTTGCGATAGCATCATTTCAAGCTTCTTAATGCTTTTAATTGCAGAGTAAAGGTTATTTTGTTAATTTTTTATAAAAAGAAAAACTACACTGATGCTTCAGAACTAAAACGCAATGTATTCACTTTTATTATGATTATTTTATTGTTTACGATGGTGAAGCTATAACAGAGCATTTTGTTTCAGGCGTTTGTAAACCTCTGTTCTTCACAACTACCGTTAATTGCAGGGAACTGTTTAAAAACAAAAAGAGGCACAAGAAAATAAGCACCGTTTATTTTTCTGAAAAAAATAACATTTTCTTCATTCATTTGTTTTAAATATCGTGAAAAAATCGAATCGTGATCTCAGTATCGTGAATCGAATCGTGAGCACAGTGGTATTGTTACACCCCTAGTAGTCCTAATACAACATCTGCCAAACTTTAAGCAAGCGTCTACTCTGTAAACTGCTTTACTAACTTGTGTCTCGGAGGATCAACTGTGTAGACGTACTAAGTTTGAATTTATGATCACTTAGAATCGTAATGTGTTGTGTGCTCATTTGGTTTTAAAGATAATGTCAATAAGCAAGTCCATTCAAGATTTCTTGACATGGTTCGTGCCATGTGTGACTATTTAGGCATACAGTTAGCACACAGCTAACTGGTGGGGTATACACTTCCAATGCTTGCTGCTACTAGGGCTGGGCGATATGGCCCTACGATAATATCACGATATTTCATGGTATTTTTCGATAACGATACTCTTGGCGATATGACAAAATTAGAGATGGAAGGATCGATCAGCTATGTATCGGTATCGGCTGGTTTTTAATCAAAATGTGATCGGTGATCTACCAATATTTCTCCAATTTAGTCGATCCCGAGAGCCGATCGATGGCGTTAAACAAATGAGCCTAATTTCTGTTTTTCCAGCTAGCGTTCCATCCAGGTAGAGGAGCCCTCCGTGAAACCCCCTCCAGCCAACTCCCTGCAATTCCTATCTGAACCACTAGGTGGAAACACACACCCTTTCACCGCAGCACTGCATGTGCTGATAGAAAACATCGTCCGTCTGACAGTTTGTTACCGTATGAGACTCAGACTCATCCAGGACAGTTTATAACATCTGTAAAATTAGTAACATCAGCGTCTCTCACAGCAACCAAGACAAAGACATTTAACACACTAATCTGATACACACTTCAGAGACACCACACAGCTGAACACAGTGAGTATCAGTAACAGCAGAGCTAGAACACACAGCTAACACAAACTAATAACCCAGAACACCTACAGACCAGATCTGACCGGTACAAACAGAACAGCAGCAGAAACAGCCAGAGAGCTAAAGAACCACAGCCAGAGTGATTGAGTTTATAGTTCTAGATAAGCAGCTCTTCTCGGCTGTAGAAGACGTTCATTCTGCTGCTTAATGTTCCACCTGGATCCACGCTCTGCTGTTCCTAGTAGAGATACTTTTCAGATGTGGCTCTTCAGGAGCTTATCAAGCGGTTTACTCCCACATAGACCAACTTCTAATTTAGACCAACTTCTAATTTAGTTAAAATATTATACTGTTTCATATGAGCTCCTTAAAAATGGTAATAAACCAGTTTAGACCAGGTTTCATGACTTGCTTGCGCTAATAACTACATGTAGCCCTGCCGTGACATATAGCCCCACCCTCGATCGGTATCGGCTATCAGTCAATCGCGCAAAAACACTGATCGGTCCATCTCTAGACAAAACATTTAATAAAAAAAAATATTTCAAGAATACAAAAATGACATTTTATTTTTGCATACGATATGATACGGCACACCCCTCACTAAGATATTCAAAAAATACAAGAATTTATCAGATTGTAACAGAAGTTAATGATCCAGAATGTCACAATACTAAATAATGCACTCCAAATATCTCCATATATCCAGGACTGAAGTAAAGTGGGTGATACTGGAGATAAAATCTGTCTCTAGTAGATATATAATGGGAAATGAGAAAAGTTAAAATTTTTCTTTTGCTTAAAACAGTAAAAGTAGTACCTGATGCGATAATTAGGGATGACACGATATTTCAGGGTATAATATCGTTCACCATATTCAAAAATGTTGGCGATATTATTGTGTACGATAAGGCAGTCAACAAACATGCCCTGACTGATGAACTGAATTTGGAGCTAAGGATCAATTTTTAATGCCACCAACCACAAACCGAACGGCTGACTTTTCCACTTATGTATTGAATAGAAGGTCCTTCAGCAGAACACATACTACAAAGGTCCCATTCAAGTGAGCTCATATCATCCAGTACCAGTTTATCATACACACCTGTCCCACTCTGACCGACACCGGCAGCGGCCTGAGTTCCTCATCGAACGTGACGAGCATGCGAGGCTGCATCGCTGCTACGAGCCCGTACAGCACGTAGTGAGACTTGCCCAGGATTACTGCAGAACGGGAGTCAGAAAAAAAAAATGTTTTAATTTCATACACTTAGAAAATACCAATAATATATCAATTCTCGGTATATTCTCACTGTTTTTGACGTCAAGGAAGGACACGAGGACTGTGAGGAGTCCGGCGACCGCCACCTGACTCATGAGCTGCCTGTCACTGTGGTACGGACACAGGGTCAACGTCCCTTTGCCCAGATGAGTCAGACCCTGACCGACGAGAGGAACGTGTGATGAAGAAAGCAGACGTACACACAAGGTCAAGAAATTAAATTTAAAAATTAGGCCCATGTGCAGACGTTTAGGAGACCAGGGGGTTAAAAAAGCCTCACCTGTGCGAGTCGGACCATGAACAGGTTATTGGGATCCTTGGCGTGGTACTGGGCCAGCTGTCGAAGCATGGCCGCCAGACGTGCATTGTTGGTGCCTGTGAATAGAAAACTGACTATTACTATATCAGAGCAGACCAATAATAATTTGCTAGGCATATATATATATATATATATATATATATATATATATATATATATATATATATATTTCAAATACAGCTATAAAAATTGTTTTACAAATTTAAAAACTCTATATGAACAGGTTTATCAATGCTTACAAGAGCCTTGCTTGTTAATGTTGGAGTAGAGCTGAAAATGGATTGTAACACTGCCATCTAGCGGTCAGAGGTTTAAACACAACACAGTGATTTAATGTCTGCCAGGAATCTGTGTATCAATACTGTGTTTTTGAGAATCAATACAGTACCACCAAACATAATATCCCGATATTCCATATTTCAATATTTTCTTACACCGCTATCGGCTTGCAGACAAAACATCTCCAACCCACCATGGCATGGACTCTACAAGACCTCTGAAGGTTTGGAGTCATGTTCCTTGAACTTTGGGTGCTGCTAAAAGAGGAGAGTGTCATCAAGGAATATTCTCACCATGAACTGGTGTACCTAGCCGGAAGGAATGTGTCAAACTGCTATGAACCAGGGTTTCCCAGCAAAGCACTGCCTTTAGCATCACACTGTCCTTAACCTAGGTACTCACCACTGCTGACCGGGAGCACCACACAAGTCTTGAGATGCTCTGAAACAGTCGTCTTGACTATTATGATCTGGCTCTGGTTAAAAGCTGCTCAGGTTTTTACATGTGCCCTCGTCTCATATAGCCTAGATACATCCTTATATACACACACCTCATACCCTCACATCCTAGACGTTGACATGTCAGTGGTCATAATACTGAGGCTCATCAGTGTATTTGCAGCTTTACATGGACACACACACACACACACACACACAACATATATAAGGTGTTCAACTCACCGCTGCCCACCATGCCCATGGCGAAGATGGAGTTGTGGGACACCTCGGGGTCAGCATCGTGGGAGAACTTACTGAGTGTGTCCAGAATGTTAAGCCTGGGGTTGGAAACTGAGATCAGAGCCAATGCTAGCGGCACCGCCCTGCGCAGGGTGGGCTCCCCGTACCGCAACTACAGAGAAAGAAGGACAGAGATAGCAAACTGTGACACACGCTCTTCAAAGAATAATAAAAGCATCTCCAAACTAATCAGTGAACATATGTAAGTGTATAATGATGAGTATTACACACTTATTACAATAACAGCACTGACAAATGAAAAGTAACTGTTTTAATGAGACGTCTGTCACTTCAGTACATTCAGCTGAACAGGTGAAACTTTAGAGATGACTAACCAGGTGGCCAAAGGTACGCAGCGCCATCTCTGATCCGATCTCCTCTCCCATAGCGATGAGTGCAATACCCAGCACAGCCACACCCTGCAGCAGAGAACACAAGTCAAGCTAATCCTGCATTTCCAAACGATCCCATGATGACTCCTGTCTCGTACAGACACCTGGTTATTAACCATGTCCACACTAGGGGTGGGCGATATGGCCCTAGAATATCATCACGATATTTGATGGTATTTTTGTGATAACGATACTCTTGGCGATATGACAAATTATTAAATAAAAAGAATACACTACTGCAACAAAATGAAAATTAATTTTATTATTGCATATGATATGGTACACCCCTACCTATGATATAAAAAAATACAAGAATTTTCATCAGATTGTAACAGAAGTCAATGATCCAGAATGTCACGATACTAAATAATGCACTCCAAATATCTCCACATATCCAGGACTGAAGTAAAGTGAATGATACTGGAGATAAAATCTGTCTCTAGTAGATATATAATGGGAAATGAGAAAAGTGTGATTTTTTCTTTTTCTAAAAACAGTAAAAGTAGTACCTGATGTGATAATTATTGATGGGTGATATGGTACGATATTTCATGGTATAATATCGTTCACCATATTCAAAAATGTTGGCGATATTATTGTGTACGCTACGATATGGCACACCCCTAGTCCACACACCTGGTGGGAGCCCATGTCTGCCGCACTGTCTTTCTTCTCTTTGTCCTTTTTGTCTTTCTTGTCTTTGTCCTCCTCTTTGTCCTTTGTGTTGTCGTAGTGTTCGCTGCAGATGTGCAACAGCTGCTGCACCTTCAGGACATTGCCAGACCCTATAGGAGACAGAGGGGCATACAATAATAGAAATAAGTGATTTGGGGGGCTTTCTATGGGTCCATTCATCATGCAACGTTCGCAGGATATAAAGGGACAGTATGGGTCCCACACATCGGGCGCTTGCTGTTTACCTGCGTAGGCACAGATGTCCACGAGTGTGTTTGCGAAGCTACGGAAAGGCTCTGAAACGACCTGCAGAGCTGCCAGAGTGGTCTCAATCGCCTCTCCTTTACCTGCACGCAGACAGACAGACAACAGAGCGCCCCTCCTTCAGTACAGTATCTCATCCATGACAACTCATGAGGCATAAAACTGGGTGACAGGAAACAATCAAATTCAAAATTCTGACCATTTTGGTCGCTTGTGGTTGTATTACCGTAACATCCAACTCCAGGTCAATAGCCGTCTTGGTTGCAAATAATAATAAACCAGTGTTTATAGTGTTTACAGCAGCTGATAAATGACAATTGAACACCAGAGTTACACAGCACATAAAGGTCAGAGTGTTGGGGGGCCGCCTTCCAAAGAAGAGGACCTGCGATGACTGAAGCTCTAAATTTAAAACCTCCACCCAAACAAACCTCCGTATGTCTGCTCCTACCATTCTGTGGAGGAGAACCAGCACCAGAGCTTCCTTATCCAGAGAAATGTCTCGCTTATGAAGCTCAGAGGAAGCAGACGTGTCGGGTGCTGGTGAGTCTATCAGTTGCTCGGATCATGAACAGAGTGCGAGGAGCACGAACAGAGTGCGAGGAGCACGAACAGAGTGCGAGGAGCACGAACAGAGTGCGAGGAGCACGAACAGAGCGCGAGGAGCACGAACAGAGCATGAACAGAGTGCGAGGAGCACAAACAGAGTGCGAGGAGCACGAACAGAGTGCGAGGAGCACGAACAGAGTGCGAGGAGCACGAACAGAGTGCGAGGAGCATGAACAGAGTGTGAGGAGCATGAACAGAGTGTGAGGAGCATGAACAGAGTATGAGGAGCATGAACAGAGTGCGAGGAGCATGAACAGAGTGCGAGGAGCATGAACAGAGTATGAGGAGCATGAACAGAGTATGAGGAGCACGAACAGAGTGCGAGGAGCACGAACAGAGTGCGAGGAGCACGAACAGAGTGCGAGGAGCATGAACAGAGTATGAGGAGCACGAACAGAGTGCGAGGAGCACGAACAGAGTGCGAGGAGCACGAACAGAGTGCGAGGAGCATGAAAAGCTTTGGGAGCGCGCCGTCCAACTAAGGTGTCTGGCTAAACACGCTCTTGACACAGTCCCCTAAGTCGCACTGCCCTTACCGAGGTGGTTGAGTCCAAGGCCGAGAGGGAGCCAGCGAGCGTACGTGTCTTTCAGCTCCTGCTCGTTCTTCTCCATGATGGTCTGCAGGATGGTGGAAGTGACATCACCATTACAGGACCCCACTGCGATCATCCCGCAGGCCAGTGCGGTCACGCCTGCAACCTACAAACACAAAACATAACAAGTCACTGCATCTATTAACCTTTCAAAACCACAGCAGCCCGTCAGTAACGCCAGACACCACCACGGACACCACACTGATGAAGTAAGCCAGTGCACTGCAGCCGTGCATGTACCTGAATGAATCAAGACTCACCTCCATGCTGGACTTGGAATCGCCCATGACGGGCAGCAGCAGAGACAGGACGTCCTCTCGGTTAGAGCCTGCATAGGCTAGGCCGAGCCTAGACGAACACAGGGGTCCGATATTAGACCCTCAGGCCTCAGTGGTATATGTTTAGTTTTTGTTTTTTAACTAAATGATGCACGTACCCGAAAATGGCTCCTATCCTCATAACGTTGCTGTTGTGGAGGACGTAGTCAGACAGGAGAGCCAAAGCTGGGTCGCATTCATTACGCACTCCAGAGTTCACGATACCACACGCCAACAAGGCACCGGACTGGAGAGAGAGAGAGAGAGAGAGAGAGAGAGAGAGAGAGAGAGAGAGAGAGAGAGAGAGAGAGAGAGAGAGAGAGAGAGAGAGAGAGGAAAAAAATAGAGAGAAAAATAGAGAGAGACGAAAGAAAGAGATGAGAAAGAGAGGAAGAGAAAGAGAGAAAAAAATAGAGAGAGAGAGAGAGACAGAAAGAGAGGGAAAGAGAAAGAAAAGAAAGAGAGAAGAGAAAAAGAGAGGAAAAAAGAAGAGAGACAGAGAAAAGAGAGGAAAAAAGAAGAGAAAGAGTGAGAAAAAAAGAGAGAGAAAAATAGAGAGAGAAGAAAGAAAGAGATGAGAAAGAGAGGAAGAAAAGAGGGAGAAAAAAGAAAGAGGGAAAGACAGAGAGAGAGAAAAAAATAGAGAAAGAGAGAGACAGAAAGAGAGGGAAGGAGAAAGAAAAGAAAGAGAGAAGAGAAAAAGAGAGAAAATAGAGAAAGAGAGAAAAGGAAGAGAAAAGTGAGAGAAAGAGGAGACAGAGAAAGAGGAAAGAGAAAAACAAAGTGAGAGAAAAGAAAGTAAAAAGAGAAAGAGAGAGAGAGCCAGAGAGAGAAAAGAGATAGAAAGTCAGAGAGAGAAAAATAGAGAAAAGAGAGAAAGAGAGAGCCAGAGAGAGCACGAAAAGAGAGAGAGAGAGAAAGAGAGCCAAAGACAGAGAGAGAAAAAGAGAGAGAAATGAAAGAGAGAAAGAAGGGGAAGAGAAAGGGGGAGAGAGAAAGAAAAAAAAAAAAAAAAAAAAGACACACACACACACACGTTATAACCTCTGCTGTAATACAGAGCACCCCTTTCTGTGACTGAATACGTTCTGTGTTCATACCTTGATGTAGTCTTCAGAAGAGTAGAGGTATTTGTCGATCTGAGTGAGACCCCCATCCACGTCCCACAGCAGTATCATGCCCAGAGACGCAGCAGCGCTCAGCATTCCTACACACAAACACAGCATGATATATTTAATACAACACTTCTATTAACTTGTGATTATTGAAAGTCTGAAAACCTTCAAGAAGTGAAGAAATACGTCTTAAAAGACTGTTTAGCTCCGCCCACTGTTCAGAAACTGCCGTAGACGTTATGTGTGTGACGTAGATGGTGGACAACAACGCTAGAAGACGCACTTACAGTAAAACACAACGACAGAAAGGTGGTGTTGTTTCTGGCTGCAGTAATTGGATGTACAGTGGACCCCCGAACACAAACAACCCAAAGACCCCCAAATATCCAGAAAGTGACTAAACCTAATTTTTAAACACACACACTGGAAAGGAGCGTCCTCTCACTCCGTCATCTGTAGATCATCTCAGTCTGAAGATTATCTCTATGGGACGTGGGCTTACACGACGACTGGATCTTAATCTGGAGCTGTTCAACAATATGGGCGTGTAGGAAACCAGCGAGAGGAGTTCAAGACCCTCCGTGTACGTGGAGGTAAACCAGGTAAGCTCAGTTACTGAGCCTGCTTTAGCTGATGTTAGCTAACGTTAGCTTCACTTGCTAAGTTCAGTGGTTATGCTAAGCTAACGTAGCTGAGTTATGAAGATGTATAGAGTCGTATAAGAGCGAATTCCACTTTAATCATATCTACTACAATAACTGTACCTCTATATCTGAGTGTAGCTGGTTGCTAGGCTGGTTGCTAGGCTGTTATCATGAATAATGTTGGTTATTTAGCGAGATACTGTTCACACTTAGAATGAGCTACTGTTGTGGGTGGGGTTTGACTAAAAGTTTCAGGACTAAGTGATATGGTGGTCTAAAAGTATCAGGACTAAGTGATATGGTGGTCTAAAAGTCTCAGGACTAAGTTATATGGTGGTCTAAAAGTGTCAGGACTAAGTGAAATGGTGGTCTAAAAGTATCAGGACTAAGTGATATGGTGGTCTAAAAGTATCAGGACTAAGTGATATGGTGGTCTAAAAGTCTCAGGACTAAGTGATATGGTGGTCTAAAAGTATCAGGACTAAGTGATATGGTGGTCTAAAAGTGTCAGGACTAAGTGATATGGTGGTCTAAAAGTGTCAGGACTAAGTGATATGGTGGTCTAAAAGTGTCAGGACTAAGTGATATGGTGGTCTAAAAGTGTCAGGACTAAGTGAAATGGTGGTCTAAAAGTGTCAGGACTAAGTGAAATGGTGGTCTAAAAGTATCAGGACTAAGTGATATGGTGGTCTAAAAGTATCAGGACTAAGTGATATGGTGGTCTAAAAGTCTCAGGACTAAGTGATATGGTGGTCTAAAAGTGTCAGGGCTAAGTGATATAGTGGTCTAAAAGTCTCAGGACTAAGTGATATAGTGGTCTAAAAGTATCAGGACTAAGTGATATGGTGGTCTAAAAGTGTCAGGACTAAGTGATATGGTGGTCTAAAAGTGTCAGGACTAAGTGATATAGTGGTCTAAAAGTCTCAGGACTAAGTGATATAGTGGTCTAAAAGTATCAGGACTAAGTGATATGGTGGTCTAAAAGTGTCAGGACTAAGTGATATGGTGGTCTAAAAGTGTCAGGACTAAGTGATATGGTGGTCTAAAAGTGTCAGGACTAAGTGATATGGTGGTCTAAAAGTGTCAGGACTAAGTGATATGGTGGTCTATTTCTACATTCAACTCTTTCACATTCAAATTCAGAAACATCATCAGAATCTGAAGAAGCAGTTCTGGAACATTCTCAGTCCCAGTCAGTCGTAGTGCTGCTGTACCGTCGACCAGTGACGTCACACGGTAGCGTTCAGGAGTTTCCGTAGCGAGCTCAGGTTTTTCCCGTCAATTTAATTAAAATCTTCTATTTTAAAGCAAATTTAGCAGAATTTCATTTTAAGTCATGTTAATATATTTTCAGTATCTAAAACAATGTGAAAACACCAGGACTGTCCAGAAGTGGTGCTTAGCCTTTAAACGATTGTTATCAGGCAGCTCTGATGTTCCTCTGTATGAAGGTTGACAAAGCTTCCTGTACGGCTCGTACCGTGATCCTTGTTCTTGTACAGCCACTTATTGCCGTCCTCTGTCAGCAGCTTGTCCTGCCCAAACGCTGCATTAACAAATCCGTTCACAAACGAGGAGGCCAGGTTCATACGGGCAGAATCCACCTGAGAGCCACTGCCGCCAAATCCTGAGAGAGAGAGAGAGAGAGAGAGAGAGAGAGAGAGAGAGAGAGAGAGAGAGAGAATGAGTAAGTGGAATAATACTCAGTACATAATACTGTGTTCAAAGCACAGACAGAAAGAGTGAGAGAGAAATTAGGCCTCACTGTTGTTCTCCAGGTGGGTTTTGTAAATGTCATCCGGCACTTTGGGCTCCATGATATCCAGCTGTGGATGAAAGAAGCGACAGTGTGAATCAGAAACATTATATACAGATGATACTCAAAGTCATGCTATTTAAAGGCAGAACCTAAATATTAGACGATCTTGACTGTTGGGCGTGTGTTGGTATTTTAATTTTGGGAGGGATTCAGATATTCAGCGGGTTTGTTTTAGCTAAACATGAGATCAACATTCAGAGTACCTGGGAAAAATGACTCAAGGTCAGAAACGACTCTGAGGCAAACACAGCCTCTTGCAGCTAATCAGCTAATGATGCTGGAGCCAATCCCAGTCCATCACATGGTCAAGACACACTCACACCTACAGGCAGTTTAGAGTGAGGATCCTAACTTGCATGTGTTTGGACTGTGGGAGGAAACCGGAGTACCTGGAGAGAACATACACACTCCACACAGAACCACCCGGACCGGGAATCCAACCCAGATCATCTTACTGTGAGGAGACAGTGCTGACCACTACACCACCATACTGACCACTACACCACCATACTGACCACTACACCACCATACTAACCACTACACCACCATACTGACCACTACACCACCATACTAACCACTACACCACCATACTAACCACTACACCACCGTACTAACCACTACACCACCGTACTAACCACTACACCACCGTACTAACCACTACACCACCGTACTAACCACTACACCACCGTACTGACCACTACACCACCATACTAACCACTACACCACCATACTAACCACTACACCACCGTACTAACCACTACACCACCGTACTGACCACTACACCACCGTACTGACCACTACACCCCCATACTAACCACTACACCACCGTACTAATGACTACACCACCGTACTAATGACTACACCACCGTACTAACCACTACACCACCGTACTAACCACTACACCACCGTACTGACCACTACACCACCGTACTAACCACTACACCACCATACTAACCACTACACCACCGTACTAACCACTACACCACCGTACTAACCACTACACCACCGTACCAACCACTACACCACCGTACCAACCACTACACCACCATACTGACCACTACACCACCATACTGACCACTTCACCACCATACTAACCACTTCACCACCGTACTGACCACTACACCACCGTACTGACCACTACACCACCATACTGACCACATTTCCTCACGCTGTACTGGACCTTTACTAGGGCCGTGATGCACCTCAACTTAGGCCACCTCCGTAAAGCACTTAACTTGTGTGGCCTGTCACTGTTCATTACTGCTGACACTCTGAAGCCCAAAACCGGGTATTCCTGACCGGCCCAGATCCCCTGAGCAGGTTACCGCAGTGCGAGACCCCTTCTGTCTGACTTCAGTTCTCATTTGTACAGAAAAGCAATCACCTCACGAGCGAGGGCCAGGAAGTTGCTGTTGAGCTGCACGTTGGACATGATCTCGGTCAGGTCCTCATAATCCTCCACGTCTTCGTTCAGCTCCAGAAACATGCCGTGTCTTCCCAGCATGAAGGCCATTTCCTTCTGCACCACGCTGCACACAAACAGAAGGAGCTCGACGTTAACTTACTTACTGCTCCTCAGTGCAGGTCTACACAGATTCAGTGGAACTGGTTTCATCTCATGTATTAGAATTTATTAGTCGACTAGTTTACGCAACCACTAAAGTAGATGTGTATTTTCTGTAAATGAGTTCTCTCACATGTCCTTGCAGGAGGTGAATATGTTCTCCACCAGCTCCACGTCATTGAGCATCAGCGCCAGCCTGAGGGCCTCGGGGTAACGGTTGAACTTGCGGAAGATGTTGAGCGCACACTTCAGCAGAGCGGAGTTCTCCGGCTCAGGAACGTAGCTGACACAGCTGGAGAAACCAGATGGAGAAAGAGCAGAAGAAAGAAGGTTAGAGAGGAGAATGAACTTGAACTAGAGGACGTTTTAAAGACAAAAAGTTACATCAGCACTCAGAGAGTGATTTGGAGCAAAGTGTGATTTTCAAAAATCAATCAATCAATCAATAAATAAATAAAAGTAGGAATGCACTGATTCTAAATAAATCAGAATTGCTTTATTTGGCCAAGGAATTAGTGTTGGTGAGAGCAGACATGAGATAGACAAGACAAGCACACAGACTGTTGAATATATAAATATTTATAAATATAAAATGAAATAAAACAAATAGAATAATCAATACATAGGATGAATAAAAAGCCCGGGAAAGGAGCTAAAGAGATATAAGAGTAGGGTTGTGCGATATTGATGAAAAACGATATCTCAATATATTCTGTAATTTTGTCGATAACAATAAACGATATTTGGCATTATATAAAAATGTGTTTGTAAAAGTCTTCTATTTTACTAGCTTGCACTTCTTAAAGGATACTAATATCCATTCATCCATTATCTACTGCTTTGATCCCGCTAGTCGGGGTCACAGGGGGGCTGGAGCCAATCCCAGCGTCACTGGGTGAAGGCTCTTCTTTAGCGAATGACTCGCTGAAGTTTGCTGAGTGTAGACTCCTTAGCTGGTTTAGGTCTGTCTTGGACAGCACGCTCCAGAGGCTCCTCATACTCTCCTCATACTCTCCTCATACTCTCCTCATACTCTCCTCATACTCTCCTCATACTCTCCTCATACTCTCCTCATACTCTCCTCATACTCTCCTCATACTGTGTGTGGTGGTTTGTTGGGAGATGATGGAACAGGTTAGCTGTGGTGGACCTTTAACAGCTGCTTTCTTACAAAGTCTGTAAACGGCTGTCCTCTGAGTAACGTCAGTCTTTTCAGATCCAGACCAGCTCCACACGAGTGAAGATGATCCTCGTCTAGGAGTTAAATCTAAGGCGGTAGACTGTAGACGAGGCTGGCGGTGTCTGAGTTTCTTCTCCTGGTGCAGTGTGTTCACTCACTTTCAGCTTTAGGTGTGTTGTTTAGGCAGCTATGCTAGCTTTAGCCTATGCCAGCACTCAGTATGGGCGCTCTCAGTGTGCACTCTCAGCAGCCTGTACTAAAGCATGCAGTAGTGAACGTGTGGAGTCGAGGCGTTCTGACTATTGTTGTTGTTTTCTCGGTCAGTCGCGTACTTGATAACATCAGCTCACGCATCGTTAACACAGAAATTAAGATATCATAGACGACATATACCACAGAGAGACTTACCTAGTGAGGTAAAGACAGACTTTAGCGTAGGCGTTTTCATCGATGTACGTCTCCAGCATGTCAAGTCGCTCGATCTCCATGAGCAGGTCACAAGCCTCGTGTTCGGCGTTGTGGGCCATGTTATAGGGCACAATCTCTTTCACCAGCTTCAGCAGAGTCTCCTGCTGCACCTTATCGCCCTCCTCGATCTCCTGCCACTCTTTAGCAACTTCTCCAGCGAGGTGTCTACACGCGAGAGAACGATACAGACCGGGTGAGCACACCTGACTTACAGCGATACCTCTACCAACCTGAGCCACGTCTGTACGTTTACCTGACGTATTCATGGCCCCAGGACGCCAGCTCTTCTTGTGAACCCAACAAACGATACTTCAAACACTCCCGCTCACCGCTCATTGTCATGGCGAGGACGGATACCACGTCAGCACAGAAACGCTGAAATTACAGAAAGAGAGAAGATTTCAGAACTAGAATATTTCAAAGTTATTTATATTTACTAAGGATGTGTTCAAACTCCTACCTGTGCATTGGACACCTGTATGAATTATATATAATTATATGTTGTACTTTTTCCACCTACACCATCCACTAAACTACTAATCTATTTCCCCAAGAAACTCAAGAGAGAAGGTCCTGAACCATATCTCAACTTTACTGAAAGCTCAATTCAGTGAAACAGTTTAGAGGAAGGATGAATATATATATATATATATATATATATATATATATATATATATATATATATATATATATATATATATATAAATAAACAAGCAAACAAACACATGGCATCTTTGCAGAAAACAGCCCAGTAAGTCAGTGCAATCATCAGTTTACAACATCACCTTGTCAATACAAGCCCTGACTCTTCAAAATAAGAATCTTTACTTAGAGGTACAAGTAAGGGGGTTTCTAATAAACTAAATTATCCTTAAACCCAGTATTAGAATAATTCTGTAACCAGACATTATCTATCCTAAACCCAGTGACACAAAGCTACAATAACAAAATTCATTATAATTTTTTTTTTGCCCATTTAAACAACAATAGTTAGAGATGGAAAGATCGATTGGCTATGTATAGGTCGATTTTTAATCAAAATATGTGATCGGCCAATATTTCTCCAATTTAGGCGATCCCGAGAGCCGATCGATGGCGTTAAACAAATGAGCCTAATTTCTGTTTTTCCGGCTAGCGTTTTGTTAGGACCTACATTTAATGATTACAGATTTCGTTTAAAGATTTCGAGTCTGCGTTTAATGACTACAGTTTTTACTGTATTTATTTATCTTTTTGTCATGTTGACTGTAACTCTGATGTAAGTAGCTCTTAGTGTCAGTAATTCGATTCAAGATGTTTCTGTCGACACAGCCATGAAATTTTCTCATAAATTAAATTCCCTAATAGGAAAATAAAGGGACTGCAAGTCCTGTCGTTGGTGTAACATGTGATTTAACAATATTTGTTGAATATGAACAAAAGAACTTGCACTCGTACGCTGCGGCCCTGTTATCAGTATTTCACAGAACTGCTGGTCTGTAGATGTTCTAGAGAAACGAACACCGGAGAGCGGACACAGACACACACCTTGTTCTCTCCAGGAGCCATTCCATCGTAGATCTCTTTGAGCTTCCCGTAGTGAGGTCGCAGGAACTTGAGGGGTTTGGGCACAGAGGTCATGGAGGTCGTGGAGGAACGAATCTGCCGACGCAACTCCTCCAGCGCAGGGCGGTAGAGAGAGGTATCCTTCTCCTGAGAGAGAGAGAGAGAGAGAGAGAGAGAGAGAGAGAGAGAGAGAGAGAGAGAGAGAGAGAGAGAGAGAGAGAGAAGTGAGAGAGAAAAGAAAGAGAGAGAAGGAGAGAAAATAGAGAGAGAGAGAGAGAGAGAGTAAGAAGAGACAAAGAAAGAGAGAGAAAAGAAAAAGAAGACAATGAGAAAGAGAAAGAAAGAGATTGAGAAAAAAGAAAGAAAGACAGACAAAGAGAAAAGAGAGAGGCAGAGAAAAAAGAGAGAAAAGCGCAAGACAGGTAGAGAAAAGAAAGAAAGAGAAAATACAATGAAAGAGAGAGTGAGAAAAGAAAGAAAAAGAAAGAGCAACAAGAGAAAGCAACGAAAGAGAGAAAGCAACGAGAGAGAGAAAAAAAAAGAAAGACAAAGAAAGAGAGAAAAGAAAAAGAGAGAAAGAGACAGAGAGAGAGAGAAAAGAGAAAAAGAGACAGAGAGAGAGAAAAGAAAAAAGAGGGAGAAAGAGAAAAAGAGAGAGAAAGAGCAACAAGAGAGAAAGCAACGAATGAGAGAGAGATGGGAAGAAAGAGAGAGAGAAAGAGAGTGAGAGAAAGAGAGAGCGAGAAAGGGAGAAGAGAGAAAGAGAGAGAGAAATAGACAGAGAGAAGAAAGAGAGAGAGAAAGAGAGAGAGAAATAGACAGAGAGAAGAAAGAGAGAGAGAGAGAAATAGACAGAGAGAAGAAAGAGAGAGAGAGAGGGAACGAACGAATGCACACAAAGCGTTTGATTGAAGCCGACCAGTTTACTTAACATACAAATAAACATCTGGACGACTTTCGCCCCCAAAAGAGGGTCTAAACCTCATACTCACACCAAGTCTCTCCACCATCAGTTCCAGCTCCTCCTGCAACTGTTTGTCCTCCTCCGACTAGACAGAAACACAGAACTTTAGAAAAAGACTCAAAAGAAGAAAATAAAGAACTGATAACGTTAATTGCAGGTTTGAGCTCTAAAGCTGACGGCAGAGAGGTGCTACTCTGAGGAGGTCCAGGTTCTCCATCAACATATACAGTATGCAGTAATACCTGGTCAGAGAGAAACACCATGTTCTAACAAGTACAGTGACCGTGTATACCAGAGGTATTTAATAAGAATTCAATAAGGTCCAGTTAGAGGAAATTTCTTGAGGCCAAGGTCCGGACCATCATAATTTCTTTTGTGTTCTGATTCAGTGGCGTATCTTGTTTACTGATGTAGCCTAGAATCAGCATATTACACCATCAGCAACCGTTCAGTATATTTCAGTATATTTACTGTTTGGTTCCGGACCCAGACCGCGGTCCGCCTATTAGCGACCCCTGGTATATACCATCACACAGCAACTAGTAATCCCCATGACTATTTTACATAGTCGATTTTTCAACAAATCACATGACAGTGTTAATAAACGTGCTCTAAATAAAAAGAGCAAACATAAAAACCACTGGCTACTCGTTCAGTCCCGGCTGGCCGAGTGAATTTAACTCGAGAGCTGACTGTAAGATGCTAAAGTAAGTTTTTTTTTTTAAAGAGGTCTACATGGGACTAGGCCTGGTTGATAGAGAATGTAATATTAGGATATATCCTTATTAAAAATTGGGATAATCAGTGATATCGTTGGACATATCCAATATCAGGATATTATGTTTAGTGATACTGTATCGATTCTCAAAAACACAGTATCGATACACAGTTTCTGGCAGACAGTGACTCATTGTGTGTTGTGTTTAAACCTCTGACCACTAGATGGCAGTGTTGTAATCAATTTTCAGCTCCACTCCAACATTAACAAGCAGCACAAGGGCGCAGTGCTATTGTAAGCTTTGACAAACCTGTTCATACAGTGATGAGTTTTAATAGTATAATTTTAAAAACCACAATATCACTTTGCTTGCAATATATTGCGATGTATTGAATCGTGCCCGCTGTATCCCGATACACATTGTATCGCTAGGTTCTTGCCAATACACAGCCCTAATCATCACCAATATTCAATTACATTGCCCTATCGCCCAGGCCTACATAGGAGGTGTGCCAGGAAGAAGCCTTTACCGATCAGGACAAGACCAAAGATTGCTTATTAATATCTAAACCAAGACTCAGACTTCTGAAACAACGTGACGAGTCAATAGTAAGACTGGCTGCAGTACAAGATGCCATGATTGGACGAATCCAAACACAGCATTTGGTGGTTCTAGTTTGGGGCCAACTTGCAATCACAGAATACACTATGAATTTGTTCCCGCCAACATGCTTATGATCCCAAACACACCAGCAAATCCACCTCAAAAAGAAGAAACAGGTACTTGAGGAATGACCGAGTCAACGACCAGATCTGGATACCACTAGAATGTTGTTGGGGGGATTTGAGACAGGCTATACATGCAAGAACAAGAAAATCAATATAAAAAAAGTGATTATTGTTCGATATTCAGTTTTACATTTATTCTGTTATAAATCTACCAAGTGTACATATGGCAATCAGACATAATACAGAACCTCCACTCACAGACTGTAGTTCATCTGATTCTCTGTATACTTTATTACTCTGTTCTTTAATGATCAGGACCCCCACAGGACCACCACAGAGCAGCTACTGTTAGGGAGGTGGATCATTCTCAGCACTGCAGTGACACTGACATGGTGGTGGTGTGTTAGTGAGTGTGTGTTGTGCTGGTGTGAGTGGATCAGACACAGCAGTGCTGCTGCTGGAGTGTTTAAACACTGTGTCCACTCACTGTCCACTCTATTAGACACTCCTACTACTTGCTGGTCCACCTTGTAGATGTAAAGTCAGAGACAGTAGCTCATCTGCTGCTGCACAGTTTGTGTTCCTCTAGTTCTTCATCAGTGGACACAGGACGCCGCCCACAGGACACTGCTGTCTGGATAGTTTTGGTTGGTGGACGATTTTCAGTCCAGCAGTGACACTGATAGGTGTTTAAACACTCCAGCAGCAGCAGCAGCAGCACTGTGTCTGATTCACTCGCACCAGCACAACATACGCAAACACAACACCACCACGTCAGTGTCACTGCAGTGTTGAGAATGATCCACCACCTTAATAGTAGCTGCTCGGTGGTGGACCATTGAAAAACAAGGTAACAAAGTATACAGAGAATCACAGTGTGTATATATATATATATATATATATATATATCTCAAACAAAGGTTCTGTTATTGTTATGCTATGAAACCTGGAACAACAGTAGAACCTTTTTTACTAATATAACACTGCTTTATTTTATATTTATTATATTTACATGACAAATATATTTATATAAAACACTGTAATGAGTTCTTTTAGCGTTTAAGGTTCTATACAGAACCACAAATTCCTAAAGACAAGCCCAATATTTGTGTATCTCGCTTTAGCAGGCTAACGAACCAGCTATGGCAGACATACGCCATAAACACAATAATATATCGTTATATACCTACTCACACATTTCACAGCTCAGTGAGCAGATATTAAATCTACCTGATCATATTTTTGTAAAACATGTTTATGCCGCTGAAGTGAAACAGCGGTGAAGCTAACGAGGCTAATGCTAAAGCGGCTAACGTTAGAACGTCCGTTGTGACAGCTAAGCTAAATTAGCCTGTAATTAATATATAACATACTGTAAACTTATATTAACTAATAACGCAGCCGACAGACATGATGTAAGGTAAATATTGCGTGTTATGTTAAAAAGTCATCTTAAAACAGTTAAAATGAGCTGTTAATGTACAAGAGTGACTCAGCAAGAGCGTCAGTTTAAATCCGACTCCAGTTAGCATCGATAGCTAACGGACGTTAATTCTCGTCAGAATAAATATTAGGGTTTTTGCAGAGTTTATGATTTATTCATGTTAGATTTTATATAATAATAATATTTAACTTAAATATTTCATGTCTATTGAAGCTAAAAAATGTGTAAAATGTGCATAGTTTGCTTCTCGGTGACATTAGTCCGTTCCACCTTAAATGGTTCAGCAGTGACATTCTGGCGCCTGCAACATATTTAAGGTGGAACGGACAAACGCGAGACTGTAAACGTTCACTATTTATTTATGTACGTAATTAAATTATATTTAAACCTAGTTATGATCCCGTATGATGAAGTTAATCCGAGTAGACTGGTTATAAACATTTAAAAAAAAAATAAAAATAAAAAATAGCACCGGCTGCTACACCGAGCGGCTAACAGCGCTAACCAACTCCTCCAACTCAGTTTCCCGACAGTTTTAGGCTCCATAATGAATCCTCTAATCATTAATAAGTCGTGAGGCTCTTGTGAAGCTCTTTAAGACACATTTCCGATTATTTTTCTCCCCAGAAATATCAGGGTTTTAGCCGAATGTCTCCGCTCGCCCGGCTGCACGGCGGTGACTCAGGTAAAACGCGACTTCAGACGGATATAAGTCCTCCTCACCAGCTCCTGCTCTTCTTTCTTCTCTTTCTCCTTCCCGGCGGGCTGCTTCTCCTTCTCCTCCGTCTTCTCCGGCTGCTTCTTGTCTTTATTCTTGGACTCCTCCATCGTTTGCGCTCGTCGTTTCTCCGTTTAGCAGAAATAAAAGAAAACACACGACTGCGGCCGCCGGCGTGTTGCGCTGAGAATCACCCCCCTACACATTGTGCACCCTTCCAAGGACCCCCCCCCCTTTTTTTTAGCGGCGGGTGCGTTCGCCTGATTTAAAACAAACACCCGTGTGCTAGTGTATTGTAAGTTACAATTTGTAACGTATATTCAAGATTTAAGGGTTTTATTGTCATATGCACAGCAGAACAGACAGTTACAACACTGTACAATGAAATTCTTACTTTGCTGTTCCTCCATTCACCAATAGATAAGATTAAAAAAAAATATATATATATATATACAAAATATACAAAGTATAGTAATATAAGTGGAAGTAAATAAAAATATTTTTATATAGTTAAAAAAATACAAAATAAAAGTTACATGTGCAAGTATAAGGAGCAATAGCTATATACACACACACATATATATATATACTTGCAGCTTAGTTTAGTTTAATAAAATATCCTTTTACATGTACTAGCTGGGTGTGTTTATATGAAAACGTCGATTCATATATATATATATATATATATATATATATATATATATATATATATATATATATATATATATATATATATATATATATATATATATATTATAGTTTGTATTCATATATTCTTTTTGACTATTGGAGTTCCTTATTCTTCTTTATTTATACTAGAATAAAGTATCTATCTATCTCTCTCTCTCTGTCTCTCTCTCTCTCTCTCTCTCTCTCTCTCTCTCTCTATATATATATATATATATATAATCGACGTTTTCATATAAATACACCCAGCTAGTACATGTAAAAGGATATTTTATTAAACTAATTAGAAAATGTATGTAAATGTGAAATTAACTTCAGTGGAATACGTTTCGCAATAACGTTAAACAGAGCAAATTTCAAACGGGCACGTTTAAAGCCGGAGAATTATTAGGACGTCTCGGTGTTGACAGTTCGAGGTCCTTCGAGTCATCCAATCAGAGGACGGCAGGAAACCAGGGGTGCAGAATTTGGTGGGGAACTATTATTAACCCACCACCAGCATGATCCACTTCTTCTATCATAATTCGGGAGTTTTGTGGGGGATTAATGACACGCGAGCCCTCCAGCGGCCACAGCTTGTAATTACAGTTTAGTCTTAAATCAAATGAAAGAATAGAATAGATAGTGAGAGTAGAAACATGGAGGTGTTTACAATATTATGGCCAATATTATGAAACCGTGAATCACATGTACTTCAGTTAAGTACTGCTGGATTTGTACTCTGCTGAGTATTTTCTGTTCAGAATACTTTCACTGCTACTCAAGTACAGGGCTGTTTATTTGGAAAGAAGCTGGCGGTACAGTATGTATCATAATAAGGGGTTAATGATACAGTTTGTTGTGATATATCACAATACTGTAAACAAAGCAATATATAAAATTTTTAAGAATATAATTTTAGGAAAACTTCTCTTTTAAAAACACACCAGTATATACAGCAGGTAGCTTTGCTAATACTAACATCAGCAATGCGCCTTTACACTACTTGTTTAAGTTGGAGTGGAAGACTGTAATGGCTAAAGATTATAACACTGCCATCTAGTGGTCAGAGTTTTAAACACAGCACAAAATGAACCACCGTCTGACACAAATCTTTGATTGTGAACTATTGACTAAAAATCAATATTGTGTATTTGAGACTTGATACATTAACACCAAACATAATTTCACAATAGTCAATATTTTCAATATTTTTCAAAATTTAATAATTTTATTCTATTTTGTTTTTTTCACATTAGTCACATTTTTTACTTTGGAGCTTTAGCATTTTATTTTAAACCATAATAATAATAATAATAATAATAATAATAATAATAATAACAATAATAATAATAATAATAATAACAATAAAATTAGTTTTATATGTTACTGAATAGTAGTTTTTATCTGATACTTTTGTATTTTTACTGTTTCATATTCAGTATTTTACTCAATTATCCATACTTTTACTGGAGTATTGATTACTACTCTACTGTACCAAGTAACTGACCACATAAACACATATTAAAAATCAAGTTAAAACTGTCAGTTAGTTATAGAACTAAACTGAAATGTGATGAACCGGAAGCTATGAATATTGTGAGAGCGCCACCTGCTGTTTATCCGAGCACCACAGCTTTCCAGTTACAGTTTCTATTTCCCAAACGCTTTATCCATTAATGTGCTAACATAATTCCTCCTAATAAACAGCCGGACATTCAGCTCCGCCTCCTCGTTATTCACCAGCATCAGTGTAAAATTTCATCTGAGCAGCTTCATCAGCATTAACTTGGGAAGGTAATCAGAGGGGACGCTGAAGCTCATGCGTCTATAGTGTCTGGACGGTTAGGATTTAAACCTTACAGGTGAAAAAGCTCTAGTGGAGATCAACGTGAGGTCATTGTGCTGGGTTGGATCTTAAGAGGGTTCTAAGTAGAGCTCCGCAATGATAAAAGAAGAAACGTGAGCGTGAGACAAAAACTTTTGAGCAGCTGATCAAAAATGTAAGACCACCGCTCAAAAGAACCCAGAGACCCCCTCAAAACAGAAATCAAAGTGTTAAAAAATAGGACTCAGAAATGAGTAGCTCCATCATTCTTCTTCTTGATCACTTCAAACAGTCGTTTAGGCATGCTTGATGCAGGTGCTTCCAGGAGGCAAGTGGGAACGTTGCTCCAAGCAAGGGCATAGATTTGCCCACCACGTCGCTACAGAGTCTCACGTGACAGCCAGGAACGGTACAACCAATCACACTGGCCATATTTGTTACGGGGAGGCAGGACTCTAGTAGAGAACATGATTTAACCCTTTCTGCACCTCTAGGTTATTGAGACGTTGACTAATCGGGGTCTTTTTTTCAGAGGGGATTAAATTACTGGTGGGGACACTGGATATTGGTGGGGACATGTCACTTCAGTCCATGCTAATTCTACACCCTTGGCTCCAAGTGTTGAAGATGGCTTTACGAAGGGCATCCACTGTCTGGAACTGATGTAGCCTTTGAAGATGTTTTTGTTTCCGAAGCTCTTCTCTCGCAGATGCCATCTGATAGGTATTGGGCTGCAGCCAACACTAGTTATGGCCTTAATTTGGGTCCAGGATCGTCCCCATGTCTCGATGGACAGCCGAGTGGGTCCTGCAGCTCAGCGTAGGTGAAATTGTTTTGGGTCTACCGCTTGACTTCTTTGTTCTGTAACCCTCAGGATTTTACTGCGTACAACCTTAGCTCTGTTATGCAGCTCCACCGTCCTACCACGTTTAAAATCAGTGAACTTTTTAACTTTTGCCATCAGGAGGTCTTGACGGTGTGAACACTTGACAGAAAATGACATGGAATCCAAATTTTTGCACAGATTTTGGCTTTTGAAGGCGGGTACTTAAACTTCCAAAGCTGAGAAAAGCATGGTTGAGTGTGAACGCAGTTGTCAATACATTGTCTGCTCAAAAGTTTTTGTCTCTTGTTCACATTTCTTATTTTAGCGTTGTGCAGCTCTACTTAGAACCTTCTTAAGATCCAGTAGTGCAAAACTTCAAATTCTTGCAATCGGTTAACTGGTTTTAAGATTTTGATCAGGAGTATATAGTGGAAACAGAGGCTTAAACCAAAGTTAAGACACTGTTGGGGTTGATCCTAAAGTTGGGCCAGTATTAGGGTTTGTTCAGTCCAGTATAACGTTGGTTGTAAGGCTGGGTCTTTGTTCTGTAACAGCTTGTTGAGAGTTGTTATAGTGACTAAACAGATAAGATTTCAGAGGATGCTTCTGTAATACGAGTCCTGAACTACAAGTTTGTCTAGTAAACACCTAAATCTGATTTCTCCTGGTTAAAATTAGGGTCTTCACCAAATCTGTTCCTGAAACCCACCCACAAGGCCCCATATTCCAAAGGTTCTGCTGTATTCAGCTCTTAAAAAGTAGAAAATATGGACTCAATTTACAAAAAAATTTGTGCTACAACCTCCTTCAAAATTCGGGTCAGAGCTGAAACCGAACCCAGACTGTAATATGACATAGTGACCGTTGGCGTATTTGGCGATCCAATAAGAAAATATCAACATTATTTAAAGTTTAAACTCCGGCATTTTAGGTTTTAAAACAGTATTTGCTGATCCATTGTTCCTCACTAAGCTTGGAGTCACCCAACACCTCCGAAAACAATGCTGCCTCGTAGCTCTGCTGTGTCTGATCCACTTGCCTTCTTTTCAACAAACACAATGAGCCTGTATCGAATGCAGGAAGGAATGTTTCAGAACATCTCACGTATCAGTCGTGAAGAAACATGTTTCAGTTGAAATCGGCTGGTGGAGCGTCTGTAGTTAGAACTTGTGAAGAACCAGTTGTTTCTAATAGAGGATCCACAGTAGCTGGTGCCAGTCCAACTGTCTCCAACTCCAGAGGACGGTCTGAATGAGCTGTAAGCCCACCTTTCACTTTGTCTTTGGCGTTGTCTTTGTACTTCTAGGCGGTGATTGAGTCTAAACTCTGATTACGAATCACAGGTTGGTCGAAAACTGTCAGCTGAAGTTTTGTTGACTTGAAATGTTTCGTTTTACCGATCGACTCTCATTTGTGCGTCACTAATGTGTATTTTATGTGTTTGAATCTATGTTTTTTACACAAAATCTATAAACTATTCAACAAAAACAAATTCAGTGCGTCCATATTCAATTTATCCTAGTTTCTTTTTGTGTTTACATTTTTTAAATATATCATGTAATTCAACCGTCCAGCCTTAAACACCAATCAGCCTTGTAACCACACTAATGCTGGCCTTAAACCAAGCGATTATCAAGTGATGTCACTGTTGCAGACAAATTTCCAATGTTGGAATAAAATCTTGAGAGTCTTGCTAGAGTCGCTACCGTCATCTGGATGGTTTAGTGTGAGGTGGTCGAGACTGCTGGTTTAGGTCAGTCTATTTCTCGCCCTAGCACTCCGATAAAATCAACTGTGTTTAATATTATTGTAAGTCTGAAGTCTTGGCTCACACAAACAGTGACGTCAACCAATGGGAGAGCTCTGTTCACCACCAAATGGGAAGCCGTTAGACGTGGAGAGGAGTCCAGCGAGGGTTCGGATATATATATATATATAATATATATATATATATATATATATATATATATTAAGTCTGAGAGGGTGTCAGACAGTGACACTGAGGTGGTGCTAGTGTGAGTAGATCAGACACTAACACACCAGTGTCATTGCAGTGCTGAGAATGACCCACCTCCCTAATAGTACCTGCTCTGTGGTGGTCCTGTGGGGGTCCTGATCATTAAAGAACAGAGTAATAAAGTATACAGAGAATCAGATGAACTCCAGTCTGTAGGTGGAGCTCCTGTATAGTCAGTGGAGCTGATACAGTGGCTGGTCAGTGTTGGTGTATATCCAGTGGAACCTGGTGATGTGATATATATCATGATGCAGGAGTTGCGATTCGATATATATTGCGATACTGTAACCGATAGTATGTCACAATTTTTGCCTGCAAAAGTCTTGATTACAACACTGCCATCTAGTGGTCGGAGGTGTAAACACAACCCAGAGTGAACCACCGTCCGCCACCAGTCTTTGAATAAACTACAGGTTTAAAAATTGATACTGAGTTTGAGAATCAAAGTAGTAACCATTGGCGTAGAAACTAGTGGGGATGAGGGGGACATGTCCCACCCAATATCAGAAACAGATAGATTTGTCCCACCTAAAAATTTAAACGTGAGGTCAGTGATGACAGCAGTGAATAACAATGATGACCATATATACTGAAATAAACAGCTTTAGTATAATGTGTTGTCATGGTAACAGACTAGGACGGTTTGGGTTTAGCTAACGTTTATATTAACATTAGTCAGAAAGCACTCTGAAACATAAAGCTACATTACTCTCTGGCCACGCCCCCAAACTGCAGACTGCTACTACACTACATACACAATAAAATGAAATATAATAAATAAAATGAATGAATTAATTAATAAAAGGACTCCATCGTTAAAAGTGCTGTCAGTAGTGCGGTATGTAATGTTCCAGAGGGAGCTGTTTCTTAGATATATATCTTATAAATATATGCATATACTCCAGACATTGCATGTATAGTTTAAAGGTTTTTTGACAGCAGTAGCATGTAATGTGGAGAATCTAGTTTAGTTTATAAATTGATCTTTAATTGGATTTATCTAATAATAATCAGACGTACAGATAATGTTATATTTTGTTTATTTATTGTAATTTACTGTAATTCCACAAATGTTGTTCTACGTCACTATAAAGTGATTTACTACCTTACCTACAGTGGAATCAGATTATAGGTAATATTTAGGGGATAGGGTGGGCTTTGATTCATATTAGTTAATGTGTCCTTGGTAGTAACATAGATTAATTGAGATTCTTAACATTGTTGATATTTTCTTACATCCACACTAAGTATAATATGAGTATTTATTGTTTCTCTGTTTACTTTCATTACAGTTAATTTAGAATTTTCTGCTACTAAAATTATAGAATTTAATATAATATTAATATTAAAAAACAGCCATAATGACAAACCCCCCCAGTAAAAATAGAATTTCTTGTCTATTGTTTCATACACAGAGACCTGGCAACCATGTGAATACAGAAAACATGCTGTTGGTCGTGTGTCGTGTTTGAAATTTGGATCCTCGGTCATGTTTTCCATCCTACTGTTTTCAAGTGAGTCTTTATTCCTAAAGTTTTTAAGAATTTTAAAGAATTAAGCTTGTTAAACATCTGTCAACATCTGGAGCTGGTCCTCAGGTTTCTGCCTGCTGCCAGTATGCCTGCCTCGTCAGTATCACTTGGTGGAGGAGGCTAGAAGCTGGGCCGAGGCTCAGAGCTTCTGTAGACTGAACTACACTGACCTGGCCAGTGTGGACAGCGTGACAGACATGGTCAGCCTGCTGGAGTCCGTCCACGGGGGACATAACGGCTCTGCGTGGATCGGACTGTATGATGACCCGAAGGGAGGCTGGAGGTGGTCTCTGGAGGACTCTCAGTTCTACAGGGAGGGAGAAGGTGACTTCAGGAACTGGGTCAGAACTCTGGCCGGCGTTTCCAGACGGGAGCCTGTCTGTGTGATGTCTGACCGCGGCCTGTGGCACCTGTATCCCTGCGACGCGACCCTCTCGTTTGTTTGTTTCGATGGTGAGCAGCTTCTAAACTTCTAAACTTCTAAACTTCAACCAAAGCTGCCGTACAGGCACTGATTCAACGTGTAAGTTCTTCTCCGATGTTCTACGTAGAAGGTATGTGTGTTCTTGGTCGTCCAGATGTGGTTCTACACCATCTACACTCTAGAATCTGGTTCTAGAACGAAACACTGTTTTCCCTTTTTTGGTGAGATCATGAATAATTAGATGAGCTGTGCTCTGATTGGCTGGTTTGCAGTGGAGACGACCACACAGAAGCAACATAGACCAAATAAAATGAGCCGCGGTGAAAATAAGCTCCGCCCACATACTATTTAGTTGGCTACACTAGTTAGCTACACTCGCTTTGATCTGGACATCAAACGCAAAACACACTGAGTCTGAAGACCAAGACTCTTGATACTGAGACTGGACATGAGTACGTCCAACTGTCCACTTGTAACAGTGATTTCAGAGCAAACAGTCCTTTCTGTTACCGTCCTCTCTGTCTTTGTCCTCTTTGTCACTATCCTCTTCTCCGTCACTGTCTCTGGCACAGTCTTTTCTGTTACTGTTACTGTCCTCTCTGTCTTAATTCTCTATGTCACTGTCCTCTCTGTCCTTTATGTTACTGTCCTCTTTGTCACTGTCTTCTCTGTCCTTTTATCACTGTCCTTTATGTTACTGTCTTCTTTGTCACTGTCCTTTCTTTTATTGTCTTCTTTGTGACTGTCCTCTCTGTCTTTGTCCTTTCTGTCACTGTCCTTTCTGTAACTCTCTTCTTTGTCACTGTCCTTTATGTCCACCTCACCCCAAGATTTTATGGTCTGGAGACCAGGATTGATATAAAGTACTGCAAACCTGTCATTGTCTTCTCCATCAGTGTCCTTTCTGTTCTCTTTGACAATTTCCTCTCTGTCACTGTCCTCTCTGTCTTTGTCCATTCTATTTTTACAGTTGCTAAAAACTAGAAAAAACTGGAACTGAACACTTTGTCTCACCGTCTCTTTTGCACTGGTCTCTCTGTCTTCGTACTCTGACTGTGTCATTGTTCTCTTGGTCCCTGTCCTCTTGGTCGCTGTCCTCTCGGTTACTGTCCTCTCTGTCACTCACCACTCCCTTACTGTCTCCTCTCTGATAACCGTCTGAAAACTTTGTCTTACCGTCTCTTTTGCACTGGTCTCTCTGTCTTTGTATTCTATGTCATTGTTCTCTTGGTCCCTGTCCTCTCGGTCACTGTCACTCTCCACTCCCATACTGTCTCCTCTCTGATAACCCCACCCCCTGAGACCAAGCCAAATATGTTTGGCTTTGAGTTTTTGGTCTCTAGACTGGTCTTTGTACCTAGTACTGCAACACTACTTATAATGTTAGCTTAGGTAGCTTTCTTTTTGTTTATCTAAAAGCCTTCATAGCTCTGAATCTGATATTAATTAAATTTATTTGTTTTTTTTACACCAGGGGGAGAAAACGCCACTGAGAGTTTGGTTCTGGTATCTGAACGTAAAAACTGGACCGAAGCTCAGCACTACTGCAGAGAGCATCATACGGATCTGGTCAGCATCAGGAACCAAAAGGAGAACCGCTGGATTGCCAGCTTAACAGGACTGAACGTGAACAAGGTTTTTGTATGGATTGGGCTGCACAGGACCAGAATATGGTCCGACCAGAGCAACTCGGCTTTCAGATACTGGAAAGCAGAGGAGCCGTACGTGAACTTGGAGCACTTGAGTCCATCCTGTATCACTGTGTCGTTTGGAGATTCGGGCAGATGGATTGAGGAAAGCTGCAACGTCACACTCCCCTTCATCTGCTACGTGGGTGAGCTTCCAGATGGTTAACAAAATAGGTTGCTTGCTGTGGTTTGAACAGATGGAGGGCAGGAAGTGATTTTCCACATAGGGGGTGCTATCACACTCTCTCAGAATGCCTCTGGTTTAACTGAGAACCAGCAGCAGGACTGTCTGACCCTTCGTCTGCTGTCAGGACGAGAGACTGAACTTCCTGTTCCAGGTTCTTGTAGCTGTGGTTTGAAACCTCTCACCAGTGACCAGTCACATCACCCCCAGACCAACTGTTCACTCTACAATACTCACTCCTACCGAGTGCACGAGGGTGAAGCAGCTCATTCACCAGTTTTCCTGTTCCACCTTAAACAGTGCAGCAGGAGCCAGAACGTACCTGCACCTCCATTTAAGGTGGAAACAGGAGAACTGGTGAAGGAGAAGCTGAGCTGATGGTGCTGGTGGTCAGTAGGAGTGAGTATTGTAGTGTGTAAGGGTGATCTGGGGGTGAACACTGGTGATAGATTTAAAAGCGTACGTTACAGTAAGTACACAGTGTAACGTTAATGACGAGAGGGGCGGAGTTGAGTGTGTGGTGTTGGTTGATCCACAGGACAGTAAACCACAGATGTTGTGGAGCTCCTCAATATCGAGACCACCAACCGCCAACACACCAGTTGTAGCTCAACACTAGTATGTGGTGGTTTGTTTTCTTGGTGGTTCTTAATCTGCTGCTCGATAGCAGCTCATCTTTCAGTTCAGCTCAAACCACCTCCAACATCTACTGTAACATCTCACCTCCATCTCCTCCACTCTGTTCCTCACCTTCATCTACTTTACTCTGTTCCTCACCTCCATCTCCTCCACTCTGTTCCTCACCTCCATCTCCTCCACTCTGTTCTTTACCTCCATCTACTTTACTCTGTTCCTCACCTCCATCTCCTCCACTCTGTTCCTCACCTCCATCTACTCTACTCTGTTCCTCACCTCCATCTACTCTACTCTGTTCTTTACCTCCATCTGCTCCACTCTGTTCCTCACCTCCATCTCCTCCAGTCTGTTACTTACCTCCATCTCCTCCACTCTGTTCTTCACCTCCATCTCCTACACTCTGTTCCTCACCTCCATCTCCTCCACTCTGTTCCTCATCTCCATCTACTCTACTCTGTTCCTCACCTCCATCTCCTCCACTCTGTTCTTCACCTCCATCTCCTCCACTCTGTTCCTCACCTCCATCTCCTCCACTCTGTTCTTTACCTCCATCTCCTCCACTCTGTTCTTCACCTCCATCTCTTCCACTCTGTTCCTCACCTTCATCTCCTCCACTCTGTTCATCACCTCCTTCTCTTCCACTCTGTTCCTCACCTCCATCTCCTCCACTCTGTTCTTCACCTCCATCTCCTACACTCTGTTCCTTACATCCATCTCCTCCACTCTGTTCTTCACCTCCATCTCCTACACTCTGTTCCTTACATCCATCTCCTCCACTCTGTTCTTCACCTCCATCTCCTACACTCTGTTCCATACATCCATCTCCTCCACTCTGTTCTTCACCTCCATCTCCTCCACTCTGTTCCTCACCTCCATCTCTTTCACTCTGTTTCTCACCTCCATCTCCTCCACTCTGTTTCTCACCTCCATCTCCTACACTCTGTTCCTCACCTCCATCTCCTCCACTCTGTTCTTCACCTCCATCTCCTCCACTCTGTTTCTCACCTCCATCTCCTCCAGTCTGTTACTTACCTCCATCTCCTCCACTCTGTTCTTCACCTCCATCTCCTCCACTCATGTTGCCCGTCTGGAGTCGCTTCACTTTTACTTGTCACAGTGTCCTCATTGTTTACAGTGAGTTTAGAGTGTTTCTCACTAAACAGCAGTCTGTCCTTTCTGTCACTGTCCTCCCCATCACTGTCCTCTCGGTCATTGTCCTCTCCACCCCTGTCCTCTTTGTTATTGTCCTCTCCACCACTGTCCTCTTTGTCACTGCTTTCTGCCACTATCCTCTCTGTCATTGTCCTCTCCATCACTGTCCTCTCTGTCATTGTCCTCTCCACCACTGTCCTCTCTGTCACTGTGCTTTCTGTCACTATCCTCTCTGTCATTGTCCTCTGTTATTGTTTTCTTTGAAATTGTCCTCTGTCATTGTTCTGTCCATAATTGTCCTGTCCATAATTGTCCACTGTCATTGTCCTTTCCATCACTGTCCTCTCTGTTATTGTCCTCTCCATCACGGTCTTCTCCGGCGCTGGGCTCTTTGCCACTGTCCTTTCTGCCACTGTCCTCTCTCCTCTCTGTCATTGTCCTCTCTACCACTGTCCTCTCTGTCTTTGAACTTTCTGTTATTGCCGTCTCTGTCACTGTGGACTTTGTCTTTGTCCTTCCTGTCAGTGTCTGCCCTGTCTTTGCCCTCTCTGTCATTGTCCTTTCACTGTCCTCTCTGTCTTTGAACTCTCTGCCATTATCTTCCCTGTCTTTGCCTTCTTTGTTATTACCCTCTCTGACACTGTCCTCTCTGTCTTTGTCCTCTTCAGCCACGGCGGGCTCCCCTCGTCAGTATCACTTCGTGAGGGAGGCTAAGAACTGGACCGAGGCTCAGAGCTTCTGCCGACGCACGTACGCTGACCTGGCCACTGTGGACGGCATGACGGACATGGTCAGCCTGCTGGCGTCCGTCAGCGGCTCTTATAACGGCTCCGCATGGATCGGACTGTACGATGACCTGCAGAAGAGCTGGAGATGGTCTCTTCAAGACCCTCAGTTCTACACGGAGGTGGGGAACGATTTCAGGCAATGGTATGCGCATCCTCTTAATGAGCGTGGGAATGATCTTTGTGCGCTGATGCTGTTCAACAATCAGCCGGCAAACGAGGAGAAGTGGGTGGACAGGTCTTGCGCAGAGGAACGTCAGTTCGTGTGCTATACTGGTAAGAGAATCTGTGCATTCATTAAAATGGTAATGTTGTTCTTCCACTGGTTTACAGAAGCTTGACTTTCATATTTCAGAAAACAATGACACCGCTGGACGCTACGTTCCAATAGCCGATCCTAAGACCTGGATGGACGCTCAGAGTTACTGCAGGGAACACTACATAGACCTGGCCAGTGTGAGGAACCAACAGGAGAACCTGGAGATCTTCAGGAAAACACATGAAAGCATGGAAATCAACTTTCTGGATGGAGTGTGGGGAGTTTGGATTGGACTCTACCGGACCAGAACGTGGTCAGACAACAGCAACTCCTCGTTCAATTACTGGACAGAAGGAGAACCGGATAATGGAAGGAAATCCATGTATGAGAACCTGGATCAGCACTGCACTGCAGTATCCTTAAATAACTCCGGACGCTGGACGGACGAGAACTGTTTGACCACTCTACCGTTCTTCTGCTACAGCTGTGAGTCGAGATTCAGTTGTTATCTCTTTAACATTTCTGTTATGTGGTGGTGTGTTAGTGTGTGTTGTGCTGGTGTGAGTGGATCAGACACAGCAGTGCTGCTGCTGGAGTGTTTAAACGCTGTGTCCACTCACTGTCCACTCTATTAGACACTCCTACTACTTGCTAGTCCACCTTGTAGATGTAAAGTCAGAGACTGTAACTCATCTGCTGCTGCCCAGTTTGTGTTCCTCTAGTCGTTCATCAGTGGACACAGGACGCCGCCCACAGGACACTGCTCTCTGGATACTTTTGGTTGGTGGACGATTCTCAGTCCAGTCACACTCACTCCAGCACAACACACACTAACACACCACCAACAAGTCAGAGTCACTGCAGTGCTGAGAATGACCCACCTCCCTAATAGTAGCTGCTCTGTGGTGGTCCTGTGGGGGTCCAGGGTAATGAAGTATACAGAGAATCAGATGAACTACAGTCTGTAAGTGGAGGTCCTGTATGGTCAGTGGAGCTGATACAGTGGACAGTGAGTGGAGGTCCTGTATGGTCAGTGGAGCTGATACAGTGGACAGTGAGTGGAGGTCCTGTATGGTCAGTGGAGCTGATACAGTGGACAGTGAGTGGAGGTCCTGTATGGTCAGTGGAGCTGATACAGTGGACAGTGAGTGGAGGTCCTGTATGGTCAGTGGAGCTGATACAGTGGACAGTGAGTGGAGGTCCTGTATGGTCAGTGGAGCTGATACAGTGGACAGTGAGTGGAGGTCCTGTATGGTCAGTGGAGCTGATACAGTGGACAGTGAGTGTAGTGGTTTTAATGTTATGACTGATCTGTGTATTTATAGTTAAAGTAATAAGATAACATGGCTTTACAAGGAAAACAACTAAATCAAAATATTATTTATTGTGTAATGTTGTTTGTTATGTATTTATTTATTACTTTTAGGGATGTATATTGTTATACGCACTCATGGTTTTGTTTCCTATAACTTTGACGAGTTATTCAATTATTCTAGATGCTAAATCTGAACGCAAATGTCTTAAAATACAGCTACAAAACCTAAAACGTTAAGCAATGCGTACATATTTAAATGTTAATATGTAAATCTTGAGTGGAAATATCAATCTCTGTTATTTCAAGTAAATGCCTATTATATATATTTTAGAAAACCAGTGGAAGGGTGAAATGGAGTTGTTCTTATGTTTTATAATTCATTTGTAATTCAACACAATCCTCCACAGCAGTGAACTCCACAACTCAATCCTCCACAGCAGTGAATTCCACAATTCAACCGACCACAGCAGGGAATTCCACAATTCAACCCACCACAGCAGTGAATTTCACAACTCAATTCTCCACAGCAGTTAATTCGACAACTCAATTCTCTACAGCAGTCAATCCCACATCTAAGACCTCCACAACAGTGAATTCTACAACTCGACCCTTCACAGAAGGGAATTCCACAACTCAACCCACCACAGCAGTGAATTCCACAATTCAACCCACCACAGCAGTGAATTCCACAACTCAACCCACCACAGCAGGGAATTCCACAACTCAACCCACCACAGCAGTGAATTCCACAACTCAACCCACCACAGCAGGGAATTCCACAACTCAACCCAACACAGCAGTGAATTCCACAATTCAACCCACCACAGCAGGGAATTCCACAATTCAACCCACCACAGCAGGGAATTCCACAATTCAACCCTCCACAGCAGTGAATTCCACAATTCAACCCACCGCAGCAGTGAATTCCACAACTCAACCCACCACAGCAGTGAATTCCACAATTCAACCCACCACAGCAGTGAGTTCTACAACTCAACCCCCCAGATCAATGAATTCCACAACTCAAACCTCCACAACAGTGATTTCCACAACTCAACTACCCACAGCAGTGAATTCCACCACTAATCCCTCCACAGCAGTGAATTTCACAACTCAACTCTCCACAGTAGCAAATTCCAAAACTCAATCATCTACAGCAGTGAACTCTACTAATCAGTTCTTCACAGTAATGAATTCTACAACTCAACCCACCACAGCAGTTCATTCCACAACTCAACCCACCACAGCAGTGAATTCCACAACTCAACCCTCCACAGCAGTTAATTTCACAATTCAACCCTCCACATCAGTTAATTTCACAACTCAACCCACCACAGCAGTTCATTCCACAACTCAACCCACCACAGCAGTGAATTCCACAACTCAACCCTCCACATCAGTTAATTTCACAACTCAACCCACCACAGCAGTGAATTCCACAACTCAACCCTCCACAGCAGTTAATTTCACACCTCAACCGTCCACAGCAGTTAATTCGACAACTCAATTCTCTACAGCAGTCAATCCCACATCTCAGACCACCACAGCAGTGAATTCCACAACTCAACCCACCACAGCAGTGAATTCCACAATTCAACCCACCACAGCAGTGAATTCCACAATTCAACCCACCACAGCAGGGAATTCCACAATTCAACCCACCACAGCAGTGAATTCCACAATTCAACCCACCACAGCAGGGAATTCCACAACTCAACCCACCACAGCAGTGAATTCTACAACTCAAACCTTCACAACAGTGAATTCCACAACTCAACCCACCACAGCAGTGAATTCCACAACTCAACTACCCACAGCAGTGAATTCCACAAGTAATCCCTCCACAGCAGTGAATTTCACAACTCAACTCTCCACAGTAGCAAATTCCAAAACTCAACTATCTACAGCAGTGAACTCTACTAATCAATTCTTCACAGTAATGAATTCTACAACTCAACCCACCACAGCAGTGAATTCCACAATTCAATTCTCTACAGCAGTCAATCCCACATCTCAGACCTCCACAGCAGTGAATTCCACAACTCAACCCACCACAGCAGTGAATTCCACAATTCAACCCACCACAGCAGGGAATTCCACAACTCAACCCACCACAGCAGTGAATTCCACAACTCAACCCAACACAGCAGTGAATTCCACAACTGAACCCACCACAGCAGTGAATTCTACAACTCAACCCTCCACAGCAGGGAATTCCACAATTAAACCCACCACAGCAGGGAATTCCACAACTCAACCCAACACAGCAGTGAATTCCACAACTGAACCCACCACAGCAGTGAATTCTACAACTCACCCTCCACAGCAGGGAATTCCACAACTCAACCCACCACAGCAGTGAATTCCACAATTCCACCCACCACAGCAGTGAGTTCTACAACTCAACCCCCCAGAGCAATGAATTCCACAATTCAACCCACCACAGCAGGGAATTCCACAACTCAACACACCACAGCAGTGAATTCCACAATTCAACCCACCGCAGCAGTGAATTCCACAACTCAACCCACCACAGCAGTGAATTCCACAATTCAACCCACCACAGCAGTGAGTTCTACAACTCAACCCCCCAGATCAATGAATTCCACAACTCAAACCTCCACAACAGTGATTTCCACAACTCAACTACCCACAGCAGTGAATTCCACCACTAATCCCTCCACAGCAGTGAATTCACAACTCAACTCTCCACAGTAGCAAATTCCAAAACTCAATCATCTACAGCAGTGAACTCTACTAATCAGTTCTTCACAGTAATGAATTCTACAACTCAACCCACCCACAGCAGTTCATTCCACAACTCAACCCACCACAGCAGTGAATTCCACAACTCAACCCTCCACAGCAGTTAATTTCACAATTCAACTCTCCACATCAGTTAATTTCACAACTCAACCCACCACAGCAGTTCATTCCACAACTCAACCCACCACAGCAGTGAATTCCACAACTCAACCCTCCACATCAGTTAATTTCACAACTCAACCCACCACAGCAGTGAATTCCACAACTCAACCCTCCACAGCAGTTAATTTCACACCTCAACCGTCCACAGCAGTTAATTCGACAACTCAATTCTCTACAGCAGTCAATCCCACATCTCAGACCTCCACAGCTGTGAATTCCACAACTCAACCCACCACAGCAGTGAATTCCACAATTCAACCCACCACAGCAGTGAATTCCACAATTCAACCCACCACAGCAGGGAATTCCACAATTCAACCCACCACAGCAGTGAATTCCACAATTCAAACCCACCACAGCAGGGAATTCCACAACTCAACCCCACCACAGCAGTGAATTCTACAACTCAAACCTTCACAACAGTGAATTCCACAACTCAAACCCACCACAGCAGTGAATTCCACAACTCACTACCCACAGCAGTGAATTCCACAAGTAATCCCTCCACAGCAGTGAATTTCACAACTCAACTCTCCACAGTAGCAAAATTCCAAAACTCAACTATCTACAGCAGTGAACTCTACTAATCAATTCTTCACAGTAATGAATTCTACAACTCAACCCACCACAGCAGTGAATTCCACAATTCAATTCTCTACAGCATTCAATCCCACATCTCAGACCTCCACAGCAGTGAATTCCACAACTCAACCCACCACAGCAGTGAATTCCACAATTCAACCCACCACAGCAGGGAATTCCACAACTCAACCCACCACAGCAGTGAATTCCACAACTGAACCCACCACAGCAGTGAATTCTACAACTCAACCCTCCACAGCAGGGAATTCCACAATTAAACCCACCACAGCAGGGAATTCCACAACTCAACCCAACACAGCAGTGAATTCCACAACTGAACCCACCACAGCAGTGAATTCTACAACTCAACCCTCCACAGCAGGGAATTCCACAACTCAACCCACCACAGCAGTGAATTCCACAATTCCACCCACCACAGCAGTGAGTTCTACAACTCAACCCCCCAGAGCAATGAATTCCACAATTCAACCCACCACAGCAGGGAATTCCACAACTCAACACACCACAGCAGTGAATTCCACAATTCCACCCACCACAGCAGTGAGTTCTACAACTCAACCCCCCAGAGCAATGAATTCCACAAATCAAACCTCCACAACAGTGATTTCCACAACTCAACTACCCACAGCAGTTAATTCCACCACTAATCCCTCCACAGCAGTGAATTTCACAACTCAACTCTCCACAGTAGCAAATTACAAAACTCAACCATCTACAGCAGTGAACTCTACTAATCAGTTCTTCACAGTAATGATTTCTACAACTCAACCCACCACAGCAGTTCATTCCACAACTCAACCCACCACAGCAGTTAATTCCACAATTCAACCTTTCATATCAGCTAATTCAACAACTCAATCGTCCACAGCAGTTAATTTCACAACTCAATCCTCCACAGCAGTGAATTCCACAAATCAAAGCTTCACAAGAATAAACTCCACAACTCAACCATTCACAACTTTGAATTCCTCAACTCAATTCTCCACAGCAGTTAATTTCACAACTCAATTCTCTACAGCAGTGAATTCCACAATTCAACCCTCCACAGCAGTGAATTCTACAATTCAACCCACCACAGCAGTGAATTCCACAATTCAACCCACCGCAGCAGTGAATTCCACAATTCAACCCTCCACAGCAGTGAATTCCACAATTCAACCCACCACAGCAGTGAATTCCACAATTCAACCCACCACAGCAGTGAATTCCACAATTCAACCCTCCACAGGAGTGAATTCCACAACTCAACCCACCACAACAGTGAATTCCACAATTCAACCCACCACAGCAGTGAATTCCACAATTCAACCCTTTACAGCAGTGAATTCCACAATTCAACCCTCCAGAACAGTGAATTCCACAGTTAAACCCTCCACAGCAGTGAATTCCACAATTCAACTCTCCACAGCAGTGAATTCCACAATTCAACCCACCACAGCAGTGAATTCCACAATTCAACCCACCACAGCAGTGAATTCCACAATTCAACCCTCCACAGCAGTGAATTCCACAATTCAACCCACCACAGCAGTGACTTCCACAATTCAACCCCCCAGAGCAATGAATTCTACAATTCAACCCTCCACAGCAGTGAATTCCACAATTCAACACACCACAGCAGTGAATTCCACAATTCAACCCACCACAGCAGTGAATTCCACAACTCAACCCTCCACAGCAGTGAATTCCACAATTCAACCCACCACAGCAGTGAATTCCACAACTCAACCCACCACAGCAGTGAATTCCACAACTCAACCCACCACAGCAGTGAATTCCACAACTCAACCCTCCACAGCAGTGAATTCCACAATTCAACCCACCACAGCAGTGAATTCCACAATTCAACCCACCACAGCAGTGAATTCCACAATTCAACCCACCACAGCAGTGAATTCCACAATTCAACCCTCCACAGCAGTGAATTCCACAATTCAACCCACCACAGCAGTGAATTCCACAACTCAACCCACCACAGCAGTGAATTCCACAACTCAACCCTCCACAGCAGTGAATTCCACAATTCAACCCACCACAGCAGTGAATTCCACAATTCATCCCACCACAGCAGGGAATTCCACAATTAAACCCACCACAGCAGGGAATTCCACAACTCAACCCACCACAGCAGTGAGTTCCACAATTCAACCCACCACAGCAGTGAATTCCACAACTCAACCCACCACAGCAGAGAATTCCACAACACAACCCACCACAGCAGTGAATTCCACAATTCAACCCACCACAGCAGTGAGTTCTACAACTCAACCCCCCAGAGCAATGAATTCTACAATTCAACCCACCACAGCAGTGAATTTCACAATTCAACCCACCACAACAGTGAATTCCACGATTCAACCCACCACAACAGTGAATTCCACAACTCAACCCACTACAGCAGTGAATTCCACAATTAATCCCACCACAGCAGTGAATTCCACAATTCAACCCACCACAGCAGGGAATTCCACAACTCAACCCACCACAGCAGTAAATTCTACAACTCAACCCACCACAGCAGTGAATTCCACAATTCAACCCACCACAGCAGTGAATTCCACAATTCAACCCACCACAGCAGGGAATTCCACAACTCAACCCACCACAGCAGTGAATTCCACAATTCAACCCACCACAGCAGTGAATTCTACAACTCAACCCCCCACAGCAGTGAATTCTACAACTCAACCCTCCACAGCAGTGAATTCTACAACTCAACCCACCACAGCAGTGAATTCTACAACTCAACCCTCCACAGCAGTGAATTCTACAACTCAACCCTCCACAGCAGTGAATTCTACAACTCAACCCTTCACAGCAGTGAATTTCACCACTAATCCCTCCACAGCAGTGAATTCTACAACTCAATCATCCACAGCTCTCAATTCTACAACTCAACCCACCACAGCAGTGAATTCTGCCGCTCGAACCTCCATGTCAGGTATGTCTAATTCAGATCATATAGGGTTAAACTTTCATGCAAAAATGTAAAGCAGGAAAAATTAATATAGGACATTAATACATTTTATTGTTTCAGTCGGAAAGCTTTTATTTACTCAGTAAACACTTTATTATTAAATATTAATCAGTATTAATAGAGTAAGTAGATCTTTTACACACGTCAGTGTGTTTATTTAACCCTTTCTAATCTTTCCATCTGTTCTAATCAGATCTGGTGAACATACACGTATTGATATGATAGTGTGTATAAACAACTTCACAAATAATAATGACACAATATTGGTGTCTTATTGGGTTTCTTTAGGCGATAAATCCACAACCTCAAGCCTGATTAGCCTGCGAGCAAAGGTCATTACTCACGAGGGCCTGTCGGAGTCTGAAATTGAGAAGCTGGTCCTGTTGAAGGTGAGTGGCTTCTCAGGTTTGACTGCATGTTAATCCTTTGATGCACAACCTGGTCAAAAGTGACCCAACTGGAATTTTATATTCTGTATCTTTACAATAAATTAATTTCATCATTCAAGCTTCCCTAAATTCCTCAACTTGTTTTTGGTCATAAGAAATCCTGATTTCACTTTTATTATTTATTTTATAAACAAAAATAATTTTCATATCTGAGCCTTCAAACACACAACATGGCTCAATATGAACCCTTATGTGTTAACTATGGAACTGATAGGAACTGCCGACATTTGTGAGCACCTGTAGCCAATAACATATTTACAAACACTTTTTGTTCATGAAGTAAATAAATAAGAATTAAAATCATAATTTAAAATCAAAGACAAGATTTTTAATAAATACTGGGAACATTAAATAATGAAAAACTGATTTCAGTAGATTTAGAGACACTCATAGATAACATAGATACTCAGCAGTACATACAGTAACATAGATACTCAACAGTACATACAGTAACATAGAGATACTCAGCAGTACATACAGTAACATAGAGATACTCAACAGTACATACAGTAACATAGATACTCAACAGTACATACAGTAACATAGAGACACTCAGCAGTACATACAGTAACATAGAGATACTCAACAGTACATACAGTAACATAGATACTCAACAGTACATACAGTAACATAGAGATACTCAACAGTACATACAGTGACATAGAGATACTCAACAGTACATACAGTAACATAGAGACACTCAGCAGTACATACAGTAACATAGAGATACTCAACAGTACATACAGTGACATAGAGATACTCAACAGTACATACAGTAACATAGATACTCAACAGTACATACAGTAACATAGAGACACTCAGCAGTACATACAGTAACATAGATACTCAACAGTACATACAGTAACATAGAGACACACAGCACTACATAAAGTAACATAGAGATACTCAGCAGTACATACAGTAACATAGAGATACTCAACAGTACATACAGTAACATAGATACTCAACAGTACATACAGTAACATAGAGACACTCAGCAGTACATACAGTAACATAGAGGATACTCAACAGTACATACAGGTGACATAGAGGGACACTCAGCAGTACATACAGTAAATAGAGATACTTCAACAGTACATACAGGAGACATAGAGGACACTCAGCAGTAAAACAGTATCATAGACCCTCAGCAGTACATACAGTAACATAGATACACTCAAGCAGTACATACAGTACAGTAGATCTCTAGCAGTACATACAGTAACATAGACACTCAGCAGTACATACAGTAACATAGACACTCAGCAAGTCATACAGTAACATAGAGACAACATCTCAGCAGTACATACAGTAACATAGAGATACTCAACAGATACATACAGTAACATAGAGGACACTCAGATCAGTACATACAGTAACATAGAGATACTCAACAGTACATACAGTGACATAGAGACACTCAGCAGTACATACAGTAACATAGACACTCAGCAGTACATACAGTAACATAGATACTCAGCAGTACATACAGTAACATAGAGATACTCAGCAGTACATACAGTAACATAGACACTCAGCAGTACATACAGTAACATAGAGATACTCAGCAGTACATACAGTAACAAAGACACTCAGCAGTACATACAGTGACATAGACACTCAGCAGTACATACAGTAACATAGAGATACTTTATACTACATTATACAGACAATTTATATATTAACCCTTCCCCCCCCTCTCTCTCTCTCTCATGCTCTCTCTATCTCTCGCTCTTTCTCCCAAGCTTGAGGAGGAGCTGCATCGGCTTGGCGTTCCATGTAACTTCGCGCTACGTGTGAGGAGGATCCTTAAAATCACTTAATTACAGACATGCAAACGATGTAAATATGGTATATAATGTGTTTTCACTGTTACTCAAACGGCAAACACGACAACTGAGAATCTTTTATCTGTGTAACCACAGAAACCGATAACCTCAAGGTATTATTGGGTTAACTTGCTAAATCATAAGTAACTAGGGGTCTGTCTCAAAACCTAGTGAGGGTCTACATAGGCAGCATTTAACGTCATAGTATGTGCTTCCGATGTGTAGACTGTCCCAATTCTTATATCCCTTAAACATGCTGTCTACTGAGGAACCTTATTTTGGCCCTATTGGAAGTAAGCATTGAACGGTTCTTCGGCCGCTAAGGCAATCCCATGATGCAATGCAACACTGCTGCCTACCTAGTCAGTGCACTACTTAGGCAGCTCACTTTGTTTAGAGATGGACCCTAGATTTGTATGTTCTGAGTGCCATACAATGCTTGAAAGGCTAGAAAGTGTTAGTAAATAAATAAATAAATAAATAACACATGTATGAATGCAAGAACAGTCCATATACCATAAAGTATAAGTAGATAAAGTAGAAATGTATTATTAAATAAATAATCAAAGTGTTTAAGAAAGAAGGTATTGAATATATAACAGTCTAGAAAGGGTTACAGAGCTAGTTCTAAAAGTCTGGAACTCCTGTAAACCACAATGATATAGGTTGGTACAGACCGGGGTTCAATTCCCAACCTTACACTTTACCAATAAGAGTCCAAGGCTAGTCCTAGGCTAGACTGGCAGATGTAAATGAGTGTTTGCCAAATGCCATAAATGTAAATATAATGTGAACAATTACAACCATTATATAAGCACTTGGCCTAACTGGTATCTATGGGAGAGCCGTGAGGTAAAAACCAGAGCTTACCATCTCTTCTTTTGGAAGACAGGGGTTGTGTTACATTTCAGCTAACAGTGAAACATGGCGGTGGTAGTATGAAGGTCGTTGGGCTGCTTTGCTGCATCTGAGACAGAACTTTGAATCTGCTCTCTACACTTTTAACCCGTAATTAGTTTGTGTGTAAAGAGTTTGTGAACTGATGCTTAAAAACTAAAGTTTTATTTCATTACTTAAAATGTTTAGTATGTTCTACTATTTTGAAAGAAGAACTGAGTACACTAATATTTTTAAGTTGAACAAACTTAAAACATCAAGTTTTAGCTTGGAACACGCCCCTGTAGCACCTTGCCAGATTCTCATTGGTCAGTTCAGTCAAGACTAGTTTGAGTTGTTTAGTGGAGCTTGTAAAGGTTTTGAAGTCTTTTTCTATTTTCACTGTGAGGTTTGGTGTTTTCTGAGTTTAACTTCTTTTCCTCGGACAGAAACTCTGTAGTGCTGGGATTTCTCTACAGTGGACATTTTCTCCATTGTTTTCTTTTCTTAAAGAACTACAGAGGACCACAATTAACCAAGCCGCCATCTTCCCTCTCTTTTTCACATTCTGGAACTTCTGGTAGGTTGTTTTCCTTGTTCAAGTGGTGTAAAACTGTTGTTCTGCAGTTGATGCTGATCTAAAGTTAGAAAATGTAATTTACTGTGTTTTTATCATTTCAATGTGTAAACTGTATTTAAGAATTATTGTAAGATAAACAGTATTCTAACTAGACCAATCAAAACCATAAGGATAAGTTGATTGTACTGAAAGAGTTTGAGTGATTGCCTTAAAATATTGAAGTAATGCAAACTAGAGAAAATCTAATGGTTTGAGTAAAATCAACTTAAATGTCAAATAGACTGGAAGTGATCATTTGAGTTGAATACAATGAAATCTAAATTGTTTGTACTTAAAATATTTAGTAAAATCAACCCTACTGACCATTTAATTCAACTCAACATTGAGTTTCCTGTAATCAGAATTAAGTTGCGAAAAACTTAAAACTAGTCTCCATAAAAATCTGATGTTCTCTACATCAAAAGAACACAGACAGCAGTTACATTTAGTTTGATTTTATTTAAAACTACATCACTGGGATCATCTAGGATGACTCTGACTCTTGAAGGGTTCAGTAGTGATGATGACCGGTTTTGATTGGTCTAGTTAGAAAACTGTTTATCTTACAATAATTCTTAAATACAGTTTACACATTGAAATGATAAAAACACAGTAAATTACATTTTCTAACTTTAGATAAACATCAACTGCAGAACAACAGTTTTACACCACTTGAACACGGAAAACAACTTACCAAGTTCCAGAATGAGAAAAAGAGAGGGAAGATGGCGGCTTGGTTAATTGTAGTCCTTTGTAGTTCTTCAAGAAAAGAAAACAATGGAGAAAATGTCCACTGTAGAGAAATCCCAGCACTACAGAGTTTCTGTCCGAGGAAAAGAAGTTAAACTCAGAAAACACCAAACCTCACAGTGAAAATAGAAAAAGACTTCAAAACCTTTACAAGCTCCACTAAACAACTCAAACTAGTCTAGACTGAACTGACCAATGAGAATCTGGCAAGGTGCTACAGGGGCGTGGTCCAAGCTAAAAGCTGATGTTTGAAGTTTGTTCAACTTAAAAATATTAGCGTACTCAGTTCTTCTTTCAAAATAGTAGAACATCCTAGAACATTTTAAGTAATGAAATAAAACTTTAGTTTTTAAGCATCAGTACAAAAACTCTTTACACACAAACTAATTACTGTTAACAGTGCATGTTCACCTCTGAGCAGCTCAGGACTCTGAACCCCAGCGAGGCTCTGTAGAACCCTAAACAGGCAGTTTAAGCCCAGAAGCTCTCCAGAACTCCTCCGCAGCGGTGTTAAAGAATGATCTCCGGTTAGAGGAAGTGTTGGGATGCGGTTGCCGCTGCCAAAGGTGGAACAAGCAGTTAATAAGTGTGGGAGGGTTTTTTCATGTGGGACATTGTTTTTCCTTTAGTTAATAAAACGATTGTTTAATAACTGCCTTCTGTGTTTTCTTATCTTTTCCTTGACGTGTATAGCATTTCGCATGAAACCAGTTCATCTGATTCTCTGTATACTTTATTACTCTGTTCTTTAATGATCAGGACCCCCACAGGACCACCACAGAACAGATACTATTAGGGAGGTGGATCATTCTCAGCACTGGAGTGACACTGACATGATGGTGGTGGTGTGTTAGTTAGTGTGTGTTGTGCTGGTGTGAGTGGATCCGACACAGCAGTGCTGCTGCTGCTGGAGTGTTTAAACACCTATCAGTGTCACTGCTGGACTGAGAATCGTCCACCAACCAAAACTATCCAGACAGCAGTGTCCTATGGGCGGCGTCCTGTGTCCACTGATGAAGAACTAGAGGAACACAAACTGTGCAGCAGCAGATGAGCTACTGTCTCTGACTTTACATCTTCAAGGTGGACCAGCAAGTAGTAGGAGTGTCTAATAGAGTGGGCAGTGAGTGGACACAGTGTTTAAACACTCCAGCAGCAGCACTGCTGCGTCTGATCCACTCACACCAGCACAACACACACTAAGACAGTGTCACTGCAGTGCTGAGAATGACCCACCTCCCTAATAGTATCTGCTCTGTGGTGGTCCTGTGGGGGTCCTGATCATTAAAGAACAGAGTAATAAAGTATACAGAGAATCAGATGAACTACAGTCTGTAAGTGGAGGTCCTGTATGGTCAGTGGAGCTGATACAGTGGACAGTGAGTGGAGGTATGAGGAGGTGGTTTAATGTTAATACCTGCTTGTATTTATTTATAAGCTTATATTTACTCAGTAAATACTTTATTATTAAATATTAATCAGTATTAATAGAGTAAGTAGAGCTTTTCCATACGTCAGTGTGTTTATTTAACCCTTTCCAAGCTTCTCCTAAACAACCCAGTATTATTATCAGTTCTCATCTAATACCTGCTTTGACTGCTCAGTTCTTCATTAAGCTAAATCAAGATTTGCTGCTGAAGGAACTGAATACATTCATACAATGTCTGGGGCGTCCAGGAGAAATCTGGAACCTAACTTTGTTCTTCAAACTGGATCAAGATCTGATCTACTTCTCTCACAATAACATATTCATGTTACTTTGTATTGTATGTATGATTGTTTACATCTGTTCTAATCAGATCTCCACTGAGATCAGCTTAGGTTCCTCGGTGGTGTTCAGCTCTAGATGTTTGCGGGAAGCCAGGAATTATATCTGGATCGTTTTACAACCACAGAGACGCTTAAGCTGCGTTCATTAGAAACTTGTTTGTTTGTTAGTTGACCGCTCAAGCGTGCTGTTGATGGTGGGCAGGGCTCGGCGTGTTTGACTGAGCTTCTTAATGAGCTTTCTGATGCTAGCTGAAACATCCCCCCGTGGTTACTGAGCCTACGTCATTCAGGACCCCTCTAATCTCGCCACCAAGGCAGCAGCTCCTCCGTTTACGTTCACGGCTCCGACTGAAGGCCCTCAAGGCACCGGCGCTGAGAAAGACAGGAACCCAGGTTAATGAATCAGTCCCATGTTGCTCTGTCAGTACTGGCGGCCAGTTTAATGCGAACCACGCAACTCTCAGACCAAACAGACGCCTCTGTTTTCACAAGAAACCAGTTTATTTATATGTTATTAAACGTCCCCAGTGAGCAAACAGCGGCGGGGATGAGTGGCTGCCAGAAACCAAACCAAACAGGATTACAAATCTAACTAGCCTGGAAAGAAAATGAAACACAAATATAAACAATGTGCTCCAAAGACCACCACACACGGCACCCTGAGTCGCAGAGCTCTACTGGTTTAAACTGGGCGCCTTGGTGGTGTAGTGGTTAGTATAGTGGTGTAGTGGTTAGTATGGTGGTGTAGTGGTCAGTACAGTGGTGTAGTGGTTAGTACGGTGGTGTAGTGGTCAGTACAGTGGTGTAGTGGTTAGTACGGTGGTGTAGTGGTCAGTACAGTGGTGTAGTGGTTAGTACGGTGGTGTAGTGGTTAGTATGGTGGTGTAGTGGTTAGTATGGTGGTGTAGTGGTTAGTATGGTGGTGTAGTGGTTGTTAGTACGGTGGTGTAGTGTTTAGTATGGTGGTGTAGTGGTTTGTACTGGGGTGTAGTGGTTAGTACGGTGGTGTAGTGGTTAGTACGGTGGTGTAGTGGTTAGTAGTGGTGTAGAGGTTAGTATGGTGTGTGTGTAGTGGTTAGTACGGTGGTGTAGTGGTTAGTACGGTGGTGTAGAGGTTAGTATGGTGGTGTAGTGGTTAGTATGGTGGTGTAGTGGTTAGTATGGTGGTGTAGTGGTTAGTACGGTGGTGTAGTGGTTAGTATGGTGGTGTAGTGGTCAGTATGGTGGTGTAGTGGTTAGTATGGTGGTGTAGTGGTTAGTACGGTGGTGTAGTGGTTAGTACGGTGGTGTAGTGGTCAGTACGGTGGTGTAGTAGTTAGTACGGTGGTGTAGTGGTTAGTACGGTGGTGTAGTGGTTAGTACGGTGGTGTAGTGGTCAGTACGGTGGTGTAGTAGTTAGTACGGTGGTGTAGTGGTTAGTATGGTGGTGTAGTGGTTAGTATGGTGGTGTAGTGGTTAGTACGGTGGTGTGTAGTGGTTAGTACGGTGGTGTAGTGGTTAGTACGGTGGTGTAGTGGTTAGTACGGTGGTGTAGTGGTTTAGTATGGTGGTGTAGTGGTTAGTATGGTGGTGTAGTGGTTTAGTATGGTGGTGTAGTGGTTAGTATGGTGGTGTAGTGGTTAGTACGGTGGTGTAGTGGTTAGTATGGTGGTGTAGTGGTTAGTACGGTGGTGTAGTGGTTAGTATTGTGGTGTAGAGGTTAGTACGGTGGTGTAATGGTTAGCACTGTGGCCTCATCCCTCGTTCCTCCCATAGGATCCCATTCATTCTTGGTCGAACCCGAACATTACGGTTTCGTTCAACCTACAGCCTCCAAACTGCCTGTACTCACCTTTAATCCACAGGCGAGCTGACCCGTACTCCTCTACTTATCGTTTATGCGCCACCATCCTGCGTTGTTATTGTTATTTGTTTCATTGGGTTCTCTTTATCTACTGCTATGAAATGAATTAAATTAAGATCTGATCATATTTTGTCTCACATTTATGTAGAAATTCACAAAACGATAAAGGGTTTAAAGCAAGTACTGCATCAGTGTTTTACATACCATCCCATGTTTTTGGAACTGGGTTCATAATGGCAGACAATTGTTGTACAACATAAATGGGCCTATTATGTATGTGTGGAAATCATCCGTCCGAGGAACTGAAGCTCTAAAAATAGCAAAAAAAACAAGTTTAATTCGAAACAACTCCGAGATTACAGACATACCAGCTAAAAGAGATACGAAAGATAAAAAAACAGCAGCGTTTCTGTTCTCCAGCTTTTATATTTCGTGGAAAGAGCTTTGACAGTTGGTCTGCGCCGTGAGGCATTTCTTCAGTGGCATTTTCGGCCCGCAAGTGTTTGAACACAGTACTTTGAACTCGCTTTCTCTAACCTTTTTAGCTTTCCGCCCAAATCCCAAAAGCGTTGACCAGCTTACAGAAAGTGCAGCGCTCTCGAAATCTTCCCAAACTCTAAAAATATAGATTATATATCAAACTATAATAATATAGATTATATATCAAACTCTAAAAATATAGATTATATTTCAAACTCTAAAAATATAGATTATATATCAAACTCTAAAAATATAGATTATATTTCAAACTATACAAATATAGATTATATATCAAACTATAAAAATATAGATTATATATCAAACTATAAAAATATAGATTATATTTCAAACTATAAAAATATAGATTATATTTCAAACTCTAAAAATATAGATTATATATCAAACTATAAAAATATAGATTATATTTCAAACTATAAAAATATAAATTATGTATCAAACTATAAAAATATAGATTATATTTCAAACTATAAAAATATAGATTATGTATCAAACTATAAAAATATAGATTATATTTCAAACTCTAAAAATATAGATTATGTATCAAACTATAAATATATAGATTATATATCAAACTATAAAAATATAGATTATATTTCAAACTCTAAAAATGTAGATTATGTATCAAACTCTAAAAATATAGATTATATATCAAACTCTAAAAATATAGATTATATTTCAAACTATACAAATATAGATTATATATCAAACTATAAAAATATAGATTATATTTCAAACTATACAAATATAGATTATATATCAAACTATAAAAATATAGATTATATATCAAACTATAAAAATATAGATTATATTTCAAACTATAAAAATATAGATTATATTTCAAACTCTAAAAATATAGATTATATTTCAAACTATAAAAATATAAATTATGTATCAAACTATAAAAATATAGATTATATTTCAAACTCTAAAAATATAGATTATGTATCAAACTATAAAAATATAGATTATATATCAAACTATAAAAATATAGATTATATTTCAAACTATAAAAATGTAGATTATGTATCAAACTCTAAAAATGTAGATTATATATCAAACTATAAAAATATAGATTATATTTCAAACTATAAAAATGTAGATTATATATCAAACTATAAAAATATAGATTATATTTCAAACTATAAAAATATAGATTATGTATCAAACTATAATAATATAGATTATATATCAAACTATAATAATATAGATTATATATCAAACTATAAAAATATAGATTATATTTCAAACTAATAATATAGATTATATATCAAACTATAAAAATATAGATTCTATTTCAAACTATAAAAATATAGATTATATTTCAAACTATAAAAATATAGATTATATATCAAACTATAATAATATAGATTATATATCAAACTATAAAAATATAGATTATATTTCAAACTATAAAAATATAGATTATATATCAAACTATAAAAATATAGATTATATTTCAAACTATAAAAATATAGATTATATTTCAAATTATAATAATATAGATTATATATCAAACTATAAAAATATAGATTATATTTCAAACTATAATAATATAGATTATATATCAAACTATAAAAATATAGATTATATTTCAAACTATAAAAATATAGATTATATTTCAAACTATAATAATATAGATTATATATCAAACTATAAAAATATAGATTATATTTCAAACTATAAAAATGTAGATTATATTTCAAACTATAAAAATATAGATTATATATCAAACTCTAAAAATATAGATTATATATCAAACTCTAAAAATATAGATTATATTTCAAACTATAAAAATATAGATTATATATCAAACTCTAAAAATATAGATTATATTTCAAACTATAAAAATGTAACGGTGTGCATATGTATGGTGGTGAGATGCTGGGGTGCTGCTGAAACCTACTCAACTCCAATGATATACACGGACGAGTCAACTCACAAATGAAGATAGTAATTGATCCCCTATGTCGCACGCCAAGGTAGCTGTTGTAGCTGTTGTAAATATTTCTTACATTCCATGTTATGTATGTTAAAAAGCACAGACGCTAGAGATGGTTGACACGTGCAAAATTACAGCTGACCCCTTTCATCCTGGACATCACATCTTCCAGACACTTTCCTCTGGGAGAAGACTCAGGACCATCAAGACCAGCACGACCAGACATGCTAACAGCTTTTTCCTCAGAGCTGCTACTCTGGTGTACGGTGGTGTAGTGGTTAGTACGGTGGTGTAGTGGTTAGTACGGTGGTGTAATGGTTAGTACAGTGGTGTAATGGTTAGTACAGTAGTGTAGTGGTTAGTACAGTGGTGTAGTGGTTAGTATGGTGGTGTAGTGGTCAGTATGGTGGTGTAGTGGTCAGTATGGTGGTGTAGTGGTTAGTACGGTGGTGTAATGGTTAGTACAGTGGGTGAGTGGTTAGTATGGTGGGTGTAGTGGTCAGTATGGTGGTGTAGTAGTTAGTACGGTGGGTGTAGTGGTTAGTACGGTGGTGTAGTGGTTAGTATGGTGGTGTAGTGGTCAGTACGGTGGTGTAGTGGTTAGTATGGTGGTGTAGTGGTTAGTATGGTGGTGTAGTGGTTAGTATGGTGGTGTAGTGATTAGTATAGTGGTGTAGTGGTTAGTATGGTGGTGTAGTGTTAGTACCGTTGGTGTATGGTTTAGTACGGTGGTGTAGTGGTTAGTATGGTGGTGTAGTGGTCTGTACGGTGGTGTAGTGGTTTAGTATGGTGGTGGTAGTGGTTAGTATGGTGGTTGTAGTGGTTAGTACGGCGGTATAGTGGTTAGTATGGTGGGGTGAGTGGTTAGTATGGTGGTGTAGTGGGGGGGGGGGGGGGGGGTTTAGTATGGTGGTGTAGTGGTTAGTACGGCGGTATGTGGTTAGTATGCTGGTGTAGTGGTTAGTATGGTGGTGTAGTGGTTTAGTATGTGGTGTAGTGGTTAGTATGGTGGTGTGAGTGTGGTTACGTATGGTTGGTGTAGTGGTCAGATATGAGTGGTGTAGTTGGGTTAGTGATGGTGGGTAGTTGGTTAGTACAGTGGTGTAGTGGTTAGTACGGTGGTGTAGTGGTCAGCACGGTTACAGCTGACACCTTTCATCCTGGACATCACATCTTCCAGACACTTTCCTCTGGGAGAAGACTCAGGACCATCAAGACCAGCACGACCAGACATGCTTACAGTTTTTTCCTCAGAGCTGTTAGTCTCATTAACCACAGTGATCACCCTGCACTTCAAACTCATACCTGAACTGAAGCTCACTGCATTACAGGAACTCCTTTATAACATAATGCTTATTTGCACAGCTGTACTAGAGGTTACGAGAAGTTTATGGTTCAGCAAATCCCATCATTTTATGGCAAGAACCTCCAAGGAAGCCTGCCCAAACATGGGCCAGATGGAACATGAATACAGGCCTATATGATTGTGCAATTGCCCAGACCTCCTCAGATCAAGTCTGTACCACGGCATCCTCAAGGATAAAGCTTATACTCTGAATCCCTCTCTTCATTTCATCAGCAAATAAAGAAGTTACAACATAGCCGATGTGTTGGATATGGGGGAGACTGGGAGGGGTCCAACGATCATGTCCAGATGACCGGGCCCAAACATCTCCCTGAAACATCTCTCTGAAACAGTGAGGCTTGTGGGACGCCTGATGAAAGATTGCATCAAACTTCAACCTGTTACTCTCCAAGAGGGTCTCCAGCGATGACCAATGCTAGTCAGAAAGAATAACGAGCTCTAAAAACAGAAAAGTCCACAGTGAATAGACCTGCTCGTCTAGTTCTGGAGAATACCGCTCTGTAAAACCTGTGAAGCTGAGTTAACAAGAAGACACACATTTTTTTAATGTAGATCTTGTTTGTACTTGTGAGGAAAATGCATTAGAAGTTTATAAATAATTAATTCAGTTCAGCATTTAAACAGTAAATATACTGAAATATACTGAACGGTATGTGTGGTGTGTTGGTGTTTCAGTAGCTGATGGTATAAGATGCTGATACTAGACTACTTCAGTAAACAGGATACAGCATTAATTAGGATAGTTGATTAAATAGTATGAGGCTGGAGCTTATTTACATGGAGGGTCATTTTATTTGGTCTGGGTTGCTTCTCTGTGATCATCACTGCGTCCCACTGTTAAACAATGGCACCTCAGTAGCGTTCACGTGTAATATTTCGGTTGAAAAACAGATTGAATTTCATTAGAAAGTAGAACTTTAGATGTGGTTGCAGCCGTCTGGTAGAGGACGGCACGTATCGACGGCTCTGAAATCTCTGTTTATGTGTTTGAATGGTTGAAGGAGCGTTGCTAAAGGAGGTGTCCACTGTGAGGGAGAATTGATTTGGAGCGAATGAAGGTCAGCTGGGTTGTTCATGTGTTCGGATGCACTTCTTTTTTTATCTCTCCGAGCCACAGCACATACAGCAGCACTCTTCATTCTGGGCTCCATTTGGACTTTATTTTCAGTTTTGAGTGGTTTCCGGTGTTCCTGATCACTAGGGGGCAGCAGATCCAGGAATGGGACTCAACGTTATAACAAACTACTCTAGAATAACCTACAAAAGGAATGGTGTGGAGGATTCAGCTAGGTTTCTGCACACAAAGACTTTTGGTTGAACAGTCGTTCTGAAAGGTTTGATGAGAAATACAATGTGGATCTACTTACTGGGTCAGAACTGTTCACAGTGGTGGTGAATGGAACCAGACGTCTACCTCTGAAAGCTCCCTCACAGAAAGTTATTATATGAAATGCTTATGAATACATTGTCTGATGTCTAAGACATTTTATGATAGCTTTGACAAAACTCATCATTATAATATATATATATATATATATATATATATATATATATATATATATATATATATATATATATATTTTTTTTTTTTTTTTTTTTTTTTTTTTTTTTTTTTTTCCCCACATATATGATTTATATGATAATATCATCAACATTCATATAAACTCTGTAGACACATTGAGATTCACTGTAGACATGGTGACCTTGGTTCCCATCACCACCATCACCACCACTGTAAATGGTAAGTCAAGAATCCAAACCAAGTCAAGGGTTAATTTGTGAAGTGTGGGCCACTGAGACAGGGCAAGGAGGCGGATCTCTGAAAAACTTGAGGCTGGAGTTCTGGGATGGACAATGGTTCCACATCAGATCACACAGGATGGGCAGTTGTTCTGCATCAGATCCCACAGGATGGGCAGTTGTTCAGCATCAGACCACACAGGATGGGCAGTTGTTCAGCATTAGACTGTACAGGATGGCCAGCTGTTCTACATCAGACAGCAGAGGATGAGCAGTTGTTTAGCATCAGACCACAAAGGTTGGATAGTTGTTCTGCATCGGACCTCAAAGGATGGATAAGTGTTCTGCATCAGACCACACAGGATGGGCAGTTGTTTAGTATCAGACTGTACAGGATGGGCAGTTGTTCAGCATCAGACCACACAGGATGGGCAGTTGTTCAGTATCAGACTGTACAGGATGGGCAGTTGTTCAGCATCAGACCACACAGGATGGGCAGTTGTTCAGTATCAGACTGTACAGGATGGGCAGTTGTTCAGCATCAGACCACACAGGATGGGCAGTTGTTCAGCATCAGACCACACAGGATGGGCAGTTGTTCAGTATCAGACTGTACAGGATGGGCAGTTGTTCAGCATCAGACCACACAGGATGGCTAATTGTTCCACATCAGATCCCACAGGATGGGCAGTTGTTCTGCGTCAGACCACACAGGACGGGCAGTTGTTCAGCTCAACAATAGAGCCCACAGATAGTTAGCCCTGTTTGGATTGGCTGAGAACAGCATAGAGTGTTAATAAGGTACAGCAGGGACTCCAAACCACTGGGACTCACTTTGTTATCAAACCAGAAATTTTGAAAACACAGCAGAATTTAAAGACACTGTCTGATTAGCTGGGCCATCGGTAGCAATTAACAAAAAGTAGAACTCCACCTCTTTTCAGCCTTTACTGAGTGTAATTTCAACTTCTTTAGCTTTGAGACATAAAAAGTCTTCTGGAGAAGATAAAAACTTCTCAGTTAAGCAAGTTTAGAACGTGGCCAGCAGTGCTAGCCCCACTAAACCAAAGCACGCTCCCAAAACGAGGCGGTATCTTCTCGAGCCTCAAGCCCGTTTCATTTGTAGAGATAAGAAATGCCACCGTTTGCATCTGCCTAGCGCGAGGGCACTATCCATAAAGGCCAAGCTGTCTCCGTACTTCTTCCTGTCCTCGTCTTCTCGCCGTCTTCAGTGTCTCCAGTTTTAATATCAACTACATGATCCATGGTGACCTCCCCCCACTGATGAGGCTGAGATGTTACACTGATCATCCATCTGTAGTCCATCTGATTCTCTGTATACTTTATTACCCTGTTCTTTAATGATCAGGACCCCCACAGGACCACCACAGAGCAAGTACTATTAGGGAGGTGGGCCATTCTCAGCACTGCAGTGACACTGACCTGGTGGTGGTGTGTTAGTGTGTGTTGTGCTGGTGTGAGTGGAGCAGATACAGCAGTGTTGCTGGACACCTCAGCATAACTGCTGAACTGAGAATCATCCACCAACCAAAACTATCCAGTGACCACTGAGTGTCTAATAGAGTGGACAGTGAGTGGACACAGTGTTTAAACACTCCAGCAGCAGCAGCAGCAGCACTGTGCTTGGTTTAAAGGGCTTGTTTGAGCCAATCAGCTGAGCCGCTGCTTCACCGTGTCATAGTTAATCTGCATGAGGTTGAGATCATTTCGGCCCGCCTTGCTGCTTGTTGCTAAATCACGACTACAAATCATGCAGTCCCGCGGGACATGGCTGGACACCTGCTGCTGCGTTGCCCGCCAGTGTGAGCAAACAGTAGGTCCGTTTTAATTCTTAATGATGTAATCGAATTGAAAATGAGCTCATTGCTAAGATAGTTATGTAACAGACTGTTGCCTGATGAAGAAATATTGCTTGCTCACCAGCACCAGCACTTTCCCACCAATCACTGATGGACAGCTTATTGCTAATTACTGCTTTCTAAATCTTTTCTTCTGTGAAGAACACTACAGGGAATTAAGGAATTCATTAAAGGGCCCATATAGAAACCAAACCTTCATCACTTCTTTAAATGAAACATCTCCTCAGACCATATATATATATATATATATATATATATATATATATATATATATATATATATATATATATATATATATATATCAGCCATAACATTAAACCACCTTATATACCATACAGGAGCTCCACTTACAGACTGTAGTTCCTCTGATTCTCTGTATACTTTATTACTCTGTCCTTTAATGATCAGGACCCCCACAGGACCACCACAGTGACACTGACGTGGTGGTGGTGTGTTAATATGTGTTTAAACACTTCAGTGTCACTGCAACGTCCAGTCAACAGTGTCCTGTGACCACTGATGAGGATGACCAACAACAGAGCTATCTTCTCTGACTTCTTTACATCTACAAGGTGGACCCGCAAGTAGTAGGAGTGTCTAATAGAGTGGACAGTGAGTGGACACAGTGTTTAAACACTCCAGCAGCAGCAGCACTGTTGTGTTTGATCAACTTGCACCAGCACAACACACAGTAAGATTCCACCACCACCATGTGAGTGTCACAGCAGTGCTGAGAATGAGCCACCTACCTAATAGTACATGCTCTGTGGGGGTCCAGAGAAAGTGTGTAGATACAATATATATATACATATATATGTATATATATATATATATATATATATATACTTTTTTTTTTTATTGGTTCCATATGGGGGCCCTATGGGTAAAAAAGGCCTAAGACTTAATTGCCAATTAGCAGTTAATTAATTCCGAAGACCTCCAATAACTCAACTCAGTCCTCCAAGATATCTGAGTGTCCCAGCAGTGCTGAGAATGAGCCACCTCCCTAATAGTACATGCTCTGTGGGGGTCCAGACAAAGTGTGTAGATACAATATATATATTAAGTCTTAAGCCCAATCAAGTCCTTACCCATAGGGCCCCCATATGGAAACACCCCCCCCCCCCCCCAAAAAAAAAAAAAAAAAAAAAAAAAAAAATATATATATATATATATATAATATAAGACTTATATATATATAAGACTTAATTGGGCCTAAGACTTAATTGCCAGTTAGCAGTTAATTAATTCCAAATATCTCCAATAAACACTCATTACTCAACTCAGTCCTCCAAGATGTCTAAGGTTAGATGATATTGCTGGTGCATTTCCATATAAACCATATGTATATTTTAGATTGACTGCTGTCAGCACCTCATATATGAACTCAGAAGACACAAGCAGGTTCACTGTTGCTTTGGATACTCACTAAAATGGGTATATTTGCACTGCAGGTGTCGAAACCCCTGGTTCCCATTGGCACCACTGTAAGAAACGACTGCAGGCAATTATGTAACACTGACATACTGGCTCACAGCGACGGCTCCACACAGCATTCTCCACTCAGCCGTGTTAAATAAGCTTGAACTGCATAAGCACATATAAGGTCTCGGTGCTGGCTGGCCAGCCAGGTAGCTTTGCTTATTTAGCAAAGCTGAAGGACGGCAGTTAAGCCATCTAGGTCAAGCCCTGTGAAGGCGGCCTCCGATATTAGCATGGCTAATGCTGTTTCCATGAAAGCTAATGGTGATGGGATGGTAATTTCATGCTAGCGTGGCTGATGCTACTTCAACAGGAGTGCGCACGCCGATAGCCTTAAAGCGGAGCGTTCAGACTCTATTGAGAATTAAGAAGGGATGCTAAATTCCTCCGAAGAGAGTTTTGGCAGCGTTGGAGTCAGCGGGAAGCACACACACACACGGTTACACCTCTTAGTAATCAAATCACACTCGCTCTCCTAAATGGGAGCGGCAGCTTTAGCAGGCCGAGAGCACGGCGGAGACAGCAGATGGCTCCAAAGAGCTTCAAACGAACCCAGAGGAGCGCCCCTCCGGAATCTCTGAGGCCTGTAAGAGCAGCCGAGAACTAAAGCCAGCTCTGAAGTCCGAGCTGCATGTGCGTGAAGCCCCAGAGGAGCGGCTCGGTCCTCAATCGGCCACGCGGGCTTCAGCTAACCCTGCTGCAAGCCTGGTTCCTGCATTATAGTACCTAAGAACAGAGAGCATACCCCACAGTGGTGGAGAGTAGTCTGTGGAGAGCTATATAATGCTATGGCGTGGCGTGAGACAAGGAATACTGATAAGGCCGGGAAGCAGGCAGGTCACTTCCAGCCACAAATTCTTTTCCATACTTGATAAATACCCAATTTACACTAGCTAGAGTATATGTGCCTAGGTATCTTGGGTTCTAGATTGCCAGGGTTCTGTGTTTATACAGCTCTAAGTCCATAGGATTCCAGGATTCTGGGAATGGAGGACTTTGAAAATATAGGACCCTGAAAACACCAGACCCTTGGAATACTAGATCACTAGCAATTGTAATTTTTTTTAAATTATAGGGCAGGAATGCACGTCCCTGGAAATACAATTCCCTCAGATTTTAGAATCTTGGAAATATAGGATCCTGGAAATAGCAGTGCCTGAAAATATAGGACCCTTTGATGTATCGAACCTCGGAATTATAGGACCCTAAAAATACAAATCCCAGGAAATTTAGGATCAATACAATGTAATTCCTTTAGACTATATAAACATGAAAATATAGGATCCTGGGAATAGCAGTGCCTGGAAATATAGGACCATTTGATGTATCGAACATTGGAATTATAGGACCCTAAAATACTAATTTTTTACAAATACAAAATTTAGGACCCATTAAATGCCATTTCTTTGGATTACATGAGCCTGGAAATATAGAAATATAGAACCCTGAAAACACCGGACCCTTGGAATACTAAACCACTAGCAATTGTAAATTCTTTGAAATTACAGGGCAGGAATGCACGTCCCTGGAAATATAATACCCTCAGATTAGAAAACACTGGAAATATAGGATCCTGGAAATAACAGTCTCTGGGAACATTGGACCCCTTGAAGTATAGAACCTGGGAACTAAAGGACACTAAGAATATGCATCACTGGAAATGTAGGACCCATACAATATAATTTCTTTGGACTATATGAACCTGGAACTATATGATCTTGGGAATAACAGTCTCTGGGAATATTGGACCCATTGAAGTATAGAACCTGGGAATTATAGGACCCTAAAAATACAAATCCTGGGAAATTGAGGAACTATAAAATGCCATTTCTTTAAACTACATGATCCTGAAAATATAGGATCCTGGAAATAACAGTGCCTGGAAATATAGGACCCTTTAAAGTATCGAACCTGTGAATTATAGGACCCTAAAAATACAAATCCCAGGAAATGTAGGACCCTTAAAGGTTTCCTTGGACTATATGAGCCTGGAACTATAGGATCTTGGGAATAACAGTCTTAGGGAATATTGGACCCACTGAAGTATAGAACTTGGTAATTATAGAACCCTAAAAATACAAATCCCAGAAAATGTAGGACCCATACAATATACTTCCGTTGGACTATATGATCCTGAAAATATAAGATCCCGGGAATAACAGTGCCTGGAATTATAGGACCCTTTGAATTATCAAACCTGTGAATTATAGGACACTAAAAACACAAATCCCAGGAAATGTAGGATCCTTAAATATTATTTCCTTGGACTATATGAGCCTGGAACTATAGGATTTTGGGATTAACAGTCTCAGGGAATATTGGACCCTTTGAAATATTGAACCTGGGAATTATAGGAACCTAAAAATACACATCCCTGGAAATGTAGGATCCATACATACATATAATTCCTTTGGACTATATAATCCTGAAAATATAGGATCCTGGAAATAACATGGAAAAATAGGACCATTTGAAGCATTGAATCTGTGAATTATAGGACTCTAACAATACAAATCCCAGGAAATTTAGGACCCTTAAATGTTATTTCCTTGGACTATATGATCCTGGAAATATAGGACCCCTTAAAGTATTGAACCTGGGACTTATATGACCCTAGAAATACACATCCCTGGAAATGTAGGACCCATACAATGCAATTTCTTTGGATTATATGAGCATAGAACTATAGGATCCTGGGAATAACAGTGCATGGAAATATAGGACCCTTAGAAATATAGAACCTGGAAATTATTTGACCCTGGGGCTACAAGGGACTGGAAGATGATGTCCCATTGAACTATAGATCCCTGGGAATAAAGAGCATATATACATATACTGTATATGGTACTGTCCTAGAAATATTAATAAACAATGCAGACTTTAACTAATGGCCACTAGGGGCATACTAACAACTTCTGAATTAGTAACTACCCTCAAATTCAACAGTATATGAGCAAGCATGATGCTGCTTACTTCTCAAAAACAATCCCGTCTAAGGCCCTGAATAGGCTGGAACTGACCCAAAGTAAATGACCTGGAGAATACAGGACACTGGGATGACCATTCAACACCAGCCGGTCCATATAACTCATGAGCTGGCAAACATTCTTCTGAG